>JAFIRS010001683.1:0-311789 GCA_018342105.1 Gonioctena quinquepunctata | reverse complement strand
GGGAGACCCAGAACCGGCTTAAATCTCCTACTGACTTTATAATTATAAAGAAAAATTATTTTTGTTTTTGATGGAATAATTGTAAGCGGTTGTGCAAGTAGTTAGATTACACCTGGATAAATATATATATATATATATATATATAGTTTTGAGTTTCTTGAACCAGGAATATACAAGGGAGTTTGAGTTTCTTGGGGTTTCGGTTCTTTTTGTGAATGACAAGTCTTCTTTCAGGAGATGAACATTTATTTCATCGACGTTTCGACCGTGTCCACGGTCTTCTCCAGGAACTAACAATAATTAGCTGGACCAATATTTCGAAAAAAGGAAAGTGTAAAGGCAGCAGATGATTTATTTTCCATAATTATACAATTTTTTTCCTCCTCTTCATTGTGTATAAATAACCGGGAGACTTTGTTGTTGTTCTTTTTATTAAAATCAAACGTGAGCAATCTGATAAGGAGGCTGGTTGATGGGTGATTTTGATTCATATCAATCAGCTATTTTCATTCATATCATTCACAAAAAATTCAAATCAAAATTGACAAAGGAAAATGTAAAAACAATTTCAAATTTACACACAAATGTAAAAAGACCCATTGAAAATGAACAAAAATCCAATGTTATCCACAAAATACCTTGTATGAATTGATTCAAAAGATACACACATAAAATCAATTTCTTCATTGGAGATGATACATAAAAAAACTACTATTCTTCTGGTCCCAAGACCATATATAAAGTATTTCTTCATTGGAGAAATATTTTTCTTCATTGGAGATAATACATTTTTTCAATTCTGAATTCTTGAATGCAGATAACGCCTTCTTCTTCTAAAGTAATGTAATTGATACAAAGTTACACAGTTAGAAAAGAGTTGCTACTTTCAACAATATCTAGTTCTGTTGAAAAATTTTTGCTGAAATCAACAACAATTAATCAGGAATTCACTACTCAAATTACTCCGGCTGTAGTTAAATTCATCCATTTTCAATTTTCACTCATTTTTTGTCAGTATGTCTACCTCATCGTTGTCGAAATCTTCAAATAGAAAGTTGCTGCCGTAACAACTTTATTTTGCAAAGATTTTCGTGACATAAAACAAAATAGCAAATGCTCTTGCAAATTCAGAATATTGATGTGAATTTATTAGCAACATCAAATAGGTATTCATACCTATGAACAGTTTGCGGAATCGACAATTTTGTTTGTTAAACAACTGATATAGTCAAAATGCAAATTGTTGGATTACCGAAACTGTTGGTGGTATTGTCAAATTAATTTCTGGAATTTATCCTATTTCGTTGTGAAAAAGGAATTGATCACCTTCGGGCATTCTCGTGCATATGCGGGTATCGAATTAGCGCCAAAAATTCGCTTCTAGAGCACATTGTCTCAGTCAGTCCTCTGTTCTCAGTGAGACGTATTGTTAATGTGGTATTTGTAGTGTGATTTTGATTGTTCAGGTTCAACAGGTGTCCACGTTATGTGAAGTTTGACTGTTTGATTTTGGAATATAAAATAGTTCAAATCAGCCGAGTCCTGTGTGTTTGGATAATTCTGGAAATTTGATTGGAAAGCGTGCAGCTCAGACTTGGGTCTCATAATAAAATTCCTATTATTGATATATGCTATAATCAACATATTTTCAGTTGAACAGTCTGAGAAGTATGAAGTTATATTGATTCTGATAGAAATCACAAGTATTGTATTCTGTCCTGTGAGTAGTTCTGGCTTGGCATCAAAGTTGCAAGTATTGATTGAAAATCATTATGAAATATCTTTATCTCTTATGAATCACCATATTATTCCCAAATATCATTTGATGATACTTTATCCAGATATAATTAGGAAAATGGGTCCGCTTGTTGGTTTATGGAGTATGAGATTTGAATCTAAACATGCTTATTTCAAACATTCGATTCATAATTTGAAAAAATTCAAAACTGCAAAACTCTCTCGACAAGACACCAAACTCATATGTGGAATATCAGGAGGAATATTAACCTGTCATTAGAACCAATATATGGAAAAAGCTTTTTCAAAAATATCAATAATGAACTTCATCAAGAAGAGTTGCAAATTTTATTGGATACCAAATTACTGAACTTGAAGTTCACTTAAAGTGTAAAAGCTTTCGGGAGTACTTTCAGGCTAAACAGTTTTGAGACTACTGAAATGAGTCAATACATGTGCCCTATATTTTATAAGATATTTGCAATTTGTGCTCATGCCACCAATAACCCAATATTTTTGTGTGAGTGTTGGTTTACAAAATGCTTTGATGACAAATCTTAATCTTACATAGTAGAAGAATCAGAAAGATTCAATTACAAGTTGTTAAGTCTTGAAAATTTTAAGCATCTGGTTGCATATGATTTGAGTTTGCCATATAAACAGAACATCCATTGTATTGTGCCGAAATATGAAATTATTTTGGAATAGTGGTTTGCATTGTGAATTCAGACAAACATTTTATTTCGGTCTTATAACATTTTATTACTTGGTACCTGTTTTTAATTTTATTTTCTCGGCATTCAATTTTTCTGCCGCGTGAGGATAAAGAGAAGTAAGTGCAAGAAAAATGATTTTGAGTTTGCCAATTTATATATTTTTTTACCCGACTGCGGCAAAACCAAAAGGATGGTTATGTGTTTGACCTGTGTACATCTACAGGTCAAACACATAACTATCTTTGAGCTTCGCCACAGTCGAATAAAATAATAAATTACAAACTCAAAATCTTTATTCATTCCATCTTACCTTCAGCAGTGTATTATTATAATACAGTTTTTTTTATATTAATCTACCACTTGAAAAAAATATTATTTATGTTTTGACAAGAAATAAAAGACAATAAAACTTTTTTTCTGTGTGGTATGAAAAACTAATAGAAAAGAATCGACAAAATTTAACTTCAACAACAACATAAAGAGAATGACATTCCAACAGCATGAGGTTTACAAATTACTTCTTGTCAGTTAATAGATGATGAAAACTAGTAAAGGAATCGACAATATTACAATGTTAATTTCACTAAAATATTATGTTGATTCATTGATAGAAGTAAATGAACTACTTCACTGTAAAAAC
The DNA here is from genome assembly GCA_018342105.1 of Gonioctena quinquepunctata. NCBI lineage: Eukaryota > Metazoa > Arthropoda > Insecta > Coleoptera > Chrysomelidae > Gonioctena > Gonioctena quinquepunctata. Next base: position 308,696 of record JAFIRS010001683.1, on the reverse strand, counting down.
ATTTTAGGGTCACCTTAACAAAAAAAAAAGTGAAAAAATAGCAACTGAATGTTGTTGATGAACTACTGATTTTGTGAAATCGTATACAGTCTAATTGTGGCATTACTTTGCTGAATTTGTTAAATAGCAAAAATTTGTGTGAAAGCCACAAATGTGTGAATGTGAACATCGTCAATATCGAAATTTGACAATTTCACCAATAATACTAGTGGACCTCCTGGGTTTCTTATTTTTTGTTATTTCAACAACTTTTTTCCAACAGTGTATTTGATACCTCTAACGACAAAAGTTATTTAATTGAAATATTTATTCAGTTTTTTTTTAGTCGAATAAGTAATGACAGAATTCAGGAAAGGAAACTACAATTATTGAAAGACATAGGTAACTCAATATTTATTGTTCCAAGACACTATATTAAGGAATTCTCCGTTGAAGAAATGTGCCAAATATTTGTATCAGGAATTTCTAATTAAATTTTCTTGGATCAACAATAATACATTCTTAAATACAATATCATTACATTTTCTTCTTGAAGGTATTGTTGCCAAACGTACGATTACGTACCTATTCATGATTATTTAGCATAGGTAAGTAACTATCGCTTCAACCAAATTTGTTGTTCTCGATCCTTCATACCTATATCTCTACCCACACCTACCATCTACAACAACACTCATTATCAATTCAAAATTATGAAAGTTTTAGGTAAAGCTTATTTCCACAGAACTCAAGTGCCTATTACTTATAGTCATTGCTACCAAGACAATTTATAATATGAATTTTGACTTTATTTTCACGTTTGGTGCTGAAAAAAAGTGTAAAGAGACACTATTGAAGGACTCAATACATTATTAATATATAATTATTATACTATTTCAAGTTCGTGAAATAATAAAGCATAAGGTATTTTTGAACGAACTGCAATTCCAATGACGGAAGTCGCCAACATTGTATCCCGAATTGCCCACGCATTTTTTCATGTTGAAACTTGCACCTGTTGATCAGATCACAGATCACACTTCCGAGTTCCGCACCAGTCGCATCCCTGTTCGCCATGCAGTTAACAGTTATTAGTAAATAAATAGTTTAGTTCAGGCAAACGGTTCAAAATATTATTGATATGTATTGACGATATGAAAGAAAAACTCAGGGGATGGGGAATCTCTGAAGAAATGATCACTAATTTCAAAGGTAGGTGTAAGACATAATATCGAAATAAGGTTATTTCTATAACAGAATTTCCTGATCGATTATTTCTTTTCGGAACTGTAGACATTGTAAAATGGTCAGAATGGTCAGGAATTGGCATATGGCGTGGGTCTAAAGTACGGAAACTATTTTAATATTATGAGTTCCTACAACCAACAACTCTTGTCATAATTTTGTTCCTAGTGTTTCATTCCTGTTTCAGCCTCAGTTCAATACGATTGCGGAGTTGTCATACTGCTAATAAACAACTAGGTATGCACGAAAAGCCCGAACGGAAAATTAGTGAGTAAACGTAAAAACAACACACACGAAACGAGTCAACCTGTATATGGTGTACGTTTTGAAAAAAAGTTTTGATTGAGAATTGTTTCACGTCTTTTTCATTCAGTAGGTTTTTTTTCATGAAATGGATTTTATTCTACCTTCTATGTTAGGGTGCCTATCACTGTGAAGTTCTCGGATGAAGAAGTATTTTTTATTATAAATAATTCTGATATCTCAAATCAAGCAAATACTCTTCTTATTCATCAATGTGGTAGTTTCGACTGAAACAAATATTTTCTTATCTTATCACAGTGGAGTTTTCAAATGGAGAGCAATTTTTATAATGCAAGTAATGATAGTCTTCTTAATCAGTAATATGGTAGTTTCAATTGAAACAAATATTTCATTCCCCTATCACGGTGAGGCTCTCAAATGAAGAGGGCTGTATCTCAATTCAATTATAGGTTTTTATTCGTCCAATCTTACCAATCTTCTGGTATAGCTAATAATAAGAATTTGTGCAATTTGATTCAAGAGAGGTACTTTCCACATGAAGATTATGATTGTCTTGATAACCTAAGTAACATATGTTTCTTATTTGGAGTAAAGTTGGTTTACTCATACAAAAAAATTATATTTTTTATAAGTCAAGCAATATATTAGCTTGATGAGAGAGTACTGCATTGGAAATAAAAAATGCTTAGATCGAGCAATCATTCATTCCAGTTTATATAAACAAGCCATACTCTTGATTCAAAGCATATTTCATTAGAAGAAGGAATCTTTCTATGTGTGTATATTGGTCAAACATCAAGAAATCTCAACAGTCGCATTATATCACATAAAAGCGACTGTAAATGTAACATTGAAGCATGTGCGTTATCAAAACATATAAATTAAAAAGACCATTGAATGAATTACAACAAATAAAATTATGTTGATACTGAAACTAATGAAACAAAGAGGATATTTCTTGAAATGATACACATAAGTCATAATGAGGAATCGATGAATGAGAAAATGTTCTTTCCATCACCTAAACAACAATCCGAATTGATATTTCCAAAAGTTTAAATGAATAATTGGAGAACTATGATTCCCAAACGCAAAGCAAAATGCTGGAATAACAATGAAAAACATGTTTAACATCCTAGAATTATCGTTGCCAAACAATGGTGTTGAACAGCTATCAAAAAGGTGTATTTGAATAGAAATAAAAGAACTGATAAAGCCTCTGGCCAGAGGCAAGACGTATTTATAAAAAATAATCAGGTAGTTTTATTTGAATCCCAAACCCAAGAACCACAGATTCAAGAACCTACCTTTCCGAATATATATATATATATATATATATATATATATATATATATATCATAATTACATATATATATATATATATATATATATATATATATGTAATTATGATATTAATACTGTGTTCGACCTGACCTGAAAACAACGCGCGTGCCAGAAATGAGTATATACGGCTTTTAATAGTCCCCAAACCTGTTGAATTTTGAACGGATCGATGTAGAACAATGAAAAAAAAAATATATTGAATTATTTCACCGATACTACTTTATGGAATAAAAGACATTATGATTGCCCGATAGATGGCGTGGGGGGGGTCATCAACATCAAAATTTCAAATAGCATGGAGGGTCAAGTGGCACATCGTTGAAATGGTAACTCAATTTTCTTTCCAACAATCTAGTTTTTTTTTCAATTTCTTCATTACGTTTTCTCACAATATGCATTTGATATGTCACGTATAACAAAATTTAGAATGGATATTGTGAAAAAAAGAAATTGGCAAAATTAGAATAAAATTTAATGTTTGAAAAGATAATTGAATTATCTTCTCAACGATATGACCCCCTAAGCAATCTGAAATTCTCAAAATGATGTGCCCCCCACGCGCTATCTATCGAGCAATCGAAGATTCCAAAGAGTAGTATCTGTGATATCATTCAAAATGGTTTTGGTCCCGTTGCTCTATGTCGAAGCGTTCAAAAGTTCAGTGAGGATTGAAGGAGGGGGGGGGGGGAGGCTATAGAAAGCCGCACTCGCAATTCCGTAGCACAACCATAGTTGAAAGAAAAATTGAATTTACTTTTCAACGATGTGCAAATCGACCTCTATGCCTCTCGAAATTTTCAAGTGCCACCAGCACCCTTTGTCGAGTAATTGTAATGTATCTTCTCCCAAAAAGTAGGACCGGTAATATCATTCAATAAATTTTATGTCTCATCGTTTCACATCAAACCGTTACAAAGTTATTGAGGTAACGGTACCCTTCAGATCCGCATTTATATTTGATATTTCAGATGCATATTGTGGAAAAACGTTTGAACGAAATAAAAAAAAAATTAATGGTTGAAAAGAGAGTTGAATTGTCTTTTCAACGATGTGCCACTTGACCTCTAATGCTATTTGAAATTTTCAAGTTGATGTGCCCCCCCCCTTTCCCCCGCGCCATCTATCGGGAAATCACAATGTATCAAAAAGTAGTATCGGTGATATCATTCAATATGATTTGTTTTCATTGTTCTACGTTCAAAAGTTAACTATTAAGAGCCGCACTATATATTTCTTTCCCCAATTTTGTTATTCCCGATTTCAGGTGATGAATTGGTATATTTGTAGACAAACTGAAGGACCAATTTGCCAATGCTTTTCAATAATACCTCAGCTGTTGGAAGATTAAAAAAAAATCAAAATATTTCATTGTCATATCAATATTTGCAGACAATATTTCGTCAGATAGAGCTTCCTTCCATTAGAAAAGTTATTCTCTAGGATGTACACATTAACAGAAAATCGCTATAGATTTCTGTCGACGCTTGTCGATTCAATAGAATTTTGAAATTTTACGTATACAAAGTTGAATTTTCTACATAGAATTTTAAGATTTGGATATATATATATATATATATATATATATATATATATATATATATATAAATATATATATATATATATATATTAATAAATATATATATAAATATATATGCTTCTCAAAAGTCTCGCTCCCCCCCCTCTTATTTTTGGAATGATTATACATAAACAAGTGAAATTTGGAAACTGAATATTAAAGGTTGTTAATTCCCCTACTAGTGATGATAGGCGACGAAATCATCAAAGATGACGTCACAAGGCCATTGTGACCAATAATTTTAAATGCAACCCTACGGCAAGCGACACCTCTTTTGAGAGGTATCGGAAAAACCTATTCAATGATACTAATTTTGTTTGTGTTTATGGCAGTTTTGGCAACTCGCTTTTAAAAAACGCGAAGCTGTGATGAATCAAATCAGTTAATACTGAAATCCCAAATTGAAGCTCCGCCTCTGGAAAGTTGTCAAATGAGCTGACGTTTTTGTTAGTCTCCCTAATTCGAAGTTTTGTGATTGTCCAAGTTTTTGTACATTTAATAATTTTATTGTATTGTTGATCGAACGTTTAACTTTTTTAGCAGCTTTTGATACTTTTATTAATTTTTTGTACATTTTAATAATTAGTTAAACTGTTTGTGAGCCGAACGTTTAAGAGCTTCAAGAAGCGAAATGGTACGTGCTTTAGGTGATAAAGTGGCAGCGATCCTAATTCTTGGTGAAACTGGACAAAATATTCATGCAGCAGAACGCATTTTTAATGAGAGGTTTCCCGATCGCCCCGTCTCGAAGACTTATTCAAGGGGCTTCTTCGTAAGTTTGAAACAACGGGTAGTATTATGATGCGAAACGATCTGGCAGACCACAAATTTCTGATGAGAGAAAAATTGATATACGGGGATGTAATAGTTAATCCTACTTCTTCAACAACTCACGTTGCATCTACCTGTGAAGTCAGTCGGAAATTAAAGTACACAGGGTGTTGAAAAAAAAAATTTCATCCATACAAATTAAAAATGGTTCAACAACTCTCGACGACGACACCCAGAACCGAAGAAACAAAATTTTGTGAAAATATGGAAACTAAAATTAACACAACAGCCAGATTATGTCAAACAAATTGTTTTTAGTTACGAAAGTACTTTCCATCTAAATGAAAATGTAAATACACAGAATGTGTGGTGTTGGATTGACGCAAATCCTCACCTGTTTGTGAAACACATACCAATTTCCCCATAAGGTGAATGTTTGTGCAGGTATCCGGAAACCACATCGTTGGGCCTCTTTTTTTAAATACTTAGTTAACTGGTGAGGTTTATCTGGAGCTGTTGCAAACGCAATAGAACCGTTAATCCTGAAATTTTGAGAAAATCCAGATGAATTCGGCAATTTGGAAATAAAATTCCAACGGATGATCTCCTCCACACTGTTACGGTGCAGTAAGACGGTATTTGGATGAGTAGTATCGTGGTAGATGGATTGGACGACGAGGTTCAACGGAATGGCCAGCTCGATCACCGGACCTCACACCTATGGATTTTTTTCTGTGGGGGTACCTTAAATCGAACGTTCACGCCACTGAACCTGACAATATTGACGTTTTAAAACAACGTATTGTTGCAGAATGTGAGGCTGTTTCCGCAGACACATTTGCAGAAGTACGAGAAGAGTTTAAAAATAGGATATTTCACTGTCAGGAAGTAAATGGAGGTCTTTTCGAGCAATTTTTTCAAGTAGATACTGATCCTTGAATCTGTAATTGATATCATACTGAATGTAATTTAAATTTTAATGTTTACTAATGGGCCATTAAAACTGCCATAAACACAAACAAAATTAGTATTTTCGAATAGGTTTTTTCGATACCTTTTAAGAGAGGTGTCGCTTGCCGTAGGGTTCCATTTAAAATAATTGGTCACAATGGCCTTGTGACGTCATCTTTGACGATTTCGTCATCTATCATCACTAGTAGGGAAGTTTACAACCTTTATTCCCTACTAGTGATGATAGATGACGAAATAGTTTCCAAATTTCACTTGTTTGTGTATAATCGTTCCAAAAATAAGAGGGGGGAGAGGACTTTTGAGAAGCACTGTATACAAATATATATATATATATATATATATATATATATATATATATATATATAGATAATATAGAAATAAATTGGTATGAACAATGGGGAATAACGGGGTTCTTCAGTCAGCACAAGTGTTGAAATAATGAAAAACTCTTTGAACCAAGCTTTCGTTTCAATTTTGAAACTTCTTCAGGGTCCTAAAATATTTAAATTACATTATTGAGAAAAAATACTCGAAATAAATAGTAGAGTAGGAGAGTACTATTGAAAGTGCCATCTCGAAAACTATTTCATCGATCTCATGAGGAGTTTAGATCAGTAACAAGAAAACTTCATCATAAAAGCCATTCTTCGGCTTGCGAACGTACGTAATGGGGACTACTACTGTGTCGATACGCAAGACGGTCCAACTTTGAAACAAATCTCAGCAGTTCACTCAACTTTTACATTCAAAGAGTTTAATTTCACAAATTCTAGAGTTTGCGTTTGATTAGATGAATTGAGCTAAATTAACTTGGAACGAAGTAACTGAGAACACATGCTTAAAAAAAATTAATTATTTCAACCTGAAAAACCGTTCTTAATCGCTTGGCGGTTTGGTTCTGGGCCACCCTGTATATATTCATGTATATATATATATACATATATATATATATAAATATATATATATATATATATATTTATATATATATATATATATATATATATATATATATATATATATATATATATATTTATATATTCATATATAGAATATAATGAAATATCTAGATGATAGATGAAAATAGGGCCTATTTTGTAATCAAATGAAACACAGTTTGGCTAAAAAATACTTTTTATCAATATGTCGCTCGATTTCAAATATGGACAAATCGGTTAGGTGCTTTTGAAATAGCGGCTGTTGAAAAATTGAAAGAAAACATTTTTATACCAATTTTTGCAAATCATAGGTCGTTTGATGGAGCTTCATTAACTGTACACTTTTCAGTCAAAAAGTTTGTCCCTAAGATGTACACACAAAAAGAAAATTCAATAATTTTCAGTATTTGTTCTGTACACTCCTTTCAGTCGACGTTAGTTCGTTCTTGTCAATCAGCTCTATATGTCAGGTCAGAAAGTAATTTTATTTTTCTTGAATTCGGAGTTGAACTATATGAATAATTATTGGTTATTATTTTCCGAAACTATAATGAGGTTAAAATCCAAGTTGAGTGCTGTCTGTATCCTTGTGTGCTTACGTTCAATACCTGAAGGGTTTTGCATCGGAATCAATAAATTATTTTCGAAATCTACCTTTCCGACTGCTTGCGCCATCGGTTTTTCCATAATTTCATTATATTTCGAAGGAATTGCGAGTTCGGTTTTAACCGTGATTTATATTGGAAAACCTCGTCCAACCGCGTCGAGATATAAGTAACAAATTACAAAATAATCGGTTTTTCAAATCACAAATTATCTGGCTCACTCCATTAACTTATCAAATGTTGTCTCGTGAGTTCAATTTGTTGGGAAACCTTGTATGATTTTTGTCATTTTTTGTGAAAACATCAGGGAAACATTGATATCTAGGCAACTTGCAAATTAAATTTTGACAATGTTTTGACATTTAAAAAGTCCAGGTCGAAATTTGTTCATTCCATTTTTGTGTGTGTTTGATTAAAATATGGCTTCATGTCAACCGTGCGGCCCTCTTCCTACCAACCACCAGTCACGGTCAAACATCAGTTGTCCACCATGTCCATGTCCCTGCCCACCAACTTCATGCCCACCATGTCCCTGCCCACCAAGTCCATGTGCACCGTGCCCATGCCCACCATCATGTACCATTCCCGTTATGGCAGATCACGTGCCAAGATACCAGATCAATCCCTGTGATCCAAACAGACCATCAGGTGAGAATAATTGCTGCTGCAATGTTTGCGTACCGGTCATGCAACCAGCCCCCAAGCCCGAGATAAAGAAACCGAAGAAAAAATGTAAGTACATTCAACCACCTCGGCCAAAATCGTATGCTCCTTCAAGGAAATTTATGCCGCCAGAAATGAAAATGGAAGATGGTACGATCTACAGGAAATCCTATATTCCCGTAGAGACAGATAAACCCGAGAAAATAATACCGGAAGACAACCTCTGCGTAGGTGAGGGAAAAATTTCCGACAACACAGTGAACAAAATGTCCTATCAACCCCATAAGGTAAAACCAGCTTGCCCGATATATCCATGTGAACACAAACTACTTGGTGAAGGACCCATGCAAGATATAACAACTCAGAAGCACGATTTCGTTCCGAAACCATACGTAAAACCAATCTCCTTCAAACCGTTTACCAATTTGTACTCTTCCGATTGCCCTCTGAGTGACAAGACTGTTAACAGACTTTCCTATATGCCAGTAGATTTAGAGAAGACCAGAGTGACTCCTTTCCGTCCTACAAATGCTATCAGCAAAGCGACGGGAAAAATAAGCGACAAAACAGTTCAGAAAATGTCATACCAACCATGGAAACCCATGGAGCCAATAGATATGCCTTGGGCTGAGAAGCCAAGGTTTGTACCCCCCAAACTGAGAATGGATGATCATACCGTACACAAAATGAGCTATGGACCCCCTGGACAATATGTGGAGTGTGCAGATGATGACCCTGATTGTGTGGATTGTCCTGAATCGCTAAATGAAGTCCAGGTACCTTGTTGTACTGGACCGACTCAATGTTGTTTGCCGTGCTGCTGTCCGAGAGCGTCCTGTTAACTATTGAAGTCTTTTTGTTGTTTAAAATTTTCAGCGGACATATCTTTTTTGATTTTTGTTATTTTTTTATTGTTTTTCCATATATACGTACCTATACTGAAATATACAGAAAGTCTTCATAGAACTACTTTATTAGTATTTGGTGAACACGAAATGCTAGGGGTCCCACTTTGGTGTCCATCAAATTCTTAAAAAATCCATATCGTTGGCACAACTAAAAAATCTTGTTATTTTCTGTCTGGCGTGTGAATTGCATTGAAAGAGATATAACCGCAAGTTTACCGTCATCGTCATCACTTTCTCGTGATGGTATGGCGCTGTCAACGCAATGCCTCCGTCAATGTGAGGATATAATGAACAGAGAAAATGAGAGCTCTATTTTGTTCTTGAATGTATTTTATGGGGTGAATTGGGCAGCCGAACAATATGTTTCTTCCTGATAGAGTTATTCAGTAAAACCTGGTTGGACTAGTAGAGAAGTGAGTTTCCTGCGAAAGATAGTTCCGAATCTCCAAAAAATATGAGCCATATCTCATTCGATTCGGAATGTAATTTTAAAAAAGAGTTTTTATTTTGCTCACGAAAATGGCAGTTTTTGTTCAGCTTTTCAAAAAACTCAAAAACTATAAGCGATAGCAAAAATCGGAAAAAGTAACCACAAAAAAGAGGGAATTTTCGAAAAGGGCACGACTCTCCGGAACTCCATCTCTATTACTAAAAATATCAACTCCATTTTTTTCATAAATCATGGTATGTTTTTACACTTGAAAGAACAAGTTTATTTTTCAACAAGTTGGTTGGTTGGTTGGTTGGTTGAAAGCTGACGAGCCAGAGACAGGGTTGGCACTTAGCTTCCCTTGACACTGCGACCAGCTGGGGTCTATTGTATCACTCTGTCGTCAGTGGTTCCTCATTCTTACAGGTTTGTGCCTTTAATTAGGTTAAGAAGCCTGTTGATAAGGTTCTTCGGATTCATGCCTGTTTCCGGGCTGATCTCTCCAAAGGTTCTGTGTCGCCTACTACTAAGGGCGTCACAGTCGAAGATAATATGAGAGGCTGTTTCCTCCTCTTCATCACATAGCCTACACTCCACGGTTTCAACAAGTTAGGCATTTGTTAATTAGTTCTTATTTGTCGGACATCGATTTTCATAAAAAACGGCATAAATGTTTAAATAATAGCTAGTATATATATATATATATACTCAACAAGTTCACGTTATTTATGTTTTTAAAAGTTGTTCATTTTGTTTATTATAACTTTTAAAACCAAGCAAAAAATTAAAAATTATAAAAATATTGTTAATTTTTTTGTATCCATACGTTTTGCTATTGCTGTTTTGGCATCAAATGAAAGCATTTTACAACCATATGTCTTGAAAAAAAATTATATTTTTTAGTAATTTTTTGAAATTACGGTTTATAATTTTTAATAGAAATAGTTGAAATAACAGATAATGAATGATTTTACGAAGAAAACTTGTATATCTTGAGTACCTATTTATTAACAGATATGTGATAAAACACCGCTACAATACATTATGAAGTTGACATAATTCAAATAAATCCGTGTATTTCATGAACAAATGCATATAAACAGGACATCATGACAGATACAGACTTGGTGAAAAGTTTATTTAAGAGATCACCTAATGTTCTTTAAAATAACTCCGAATGGTTAGAAAAATGTATGAAAAATAAAAAAATAAAAAATTCGACACTTTGTTGCATATGGTTGTTTTTGTTATCTTTAGTAGGTTCAGAAAAAAAATATAATGAGATTTGTTATTTGTTTATAACAAATTGTTAACAATAAACAATTAATTTTTTTATATTTTTTCTGTTATTCATTGAGACATGCCAATCATGATTTTTAAAGAAGAAAATAATTCTCTACTAATTATTTAAATAATGGAAATATAAAAAAAATACTATTATAAACAATAAGAAATTAAAAATATAAAAATTAAATCATTATATTCACAGACAACAGAATGGCAAAAACATTTTTTTAGAAAATATTGAACTAATCAATTTGTTTATAAACAATGTATAAACAAATGTCCTGAATTTTTTTTCCGAATGTTTTTGAATGCATTTGATGCAAAAAGAGCAATGGCAAAACATGTTTTTTTACATTTTTTTAATTTTTTATTTTTTGTTTACTTGAAAAAATTATATTAAACAGAATAGTCAACGTTTATAACGTGATCTTGTTAAGTATATTTATAAGAAGGCTCCAAGAAGCAAAACATTTTTAGAGCTATTATTTAAACATATTTGAGCCGTTTGATATGAAAACCGAGGTCCGAAAAAAAAGGACTAATTAACAAATGCCTAACTTGTTGAAAAATAAGCTTAATTTTTTTCCAACGGGACCTTGTTCTTTCAAGTGTTGAAAACACACCATAATTAATTAAAATTTTCAAATTGATATGTAATACTATAAAAAAGTGGTGTATTCTCTGTGGAGACGGCCCCGCGCATGCCGTAGCGGTCGCGTTGAGCCCTATTTTCAGCGTTAAATTGAAATTATAAATAATGGAGAGTTCCGGTCGAGACTTTTTTATTGGAAATTTCCTCCTCTCCAAGAATATATTCTCAAATTCTCGCTCCCGCTTATAGTTTTTGAGTTATTCCCAAAAAACTGAACCCCTTTTTATTGTTTATGTTTTTTGTTAATAACAATTGCAATTTTCGTTAGCCAAAGTACAAAAAAAGGACTTTCTCAGAATTGCATTCTGAGTCGAATGAGCTATTGCTCATACTTTTTTTTATGAGATTTAGAACTATTTTTCGCAGGAAACTCACTTCTCGACTAGAGTAGGTATAATATCCCAGCGTGTGATGTTCTAAATTAAACCTGATGAAGAACTCCTTAATACACAAGGAAAGTGAAAATAAGGCAAGTTTGACATAAATTGGTCGTCCTCCTTTCTATCTTCTAGACTAGATTTCATCAAAAGAACACAGTGTCCTCGCTACTCAGGTAGGTAGGATTCACAATTTATTATTGATACATATATGGCGTTTTGACGTGACATGTATAGTTCTTTCGTTTGTCAGAGATTCAGCTGCTCTCGAAAGATTTTTACAAATTGATGGTGCACCCAACCGAAAACAGTAGATTTCAGAAACTACAACCGACAAATGGTACATCTGACATATGTGACTTGTTTGTTCGTCACAGATTCATTTACTAGAAAAAAAAATTACTCATGATTTAGGAGAGTCATAAACTGTCTAATTTCATTTCAATCAATACAAACGAGGAAACCTATGAATCAACAGAAACTCTTCTGATGAAAGTTATGGGACTCAAAGAGCTTTATCGTACGATGTACAAGTTGCCAGTATTGGCATCAAACTTTTTTTTTCGATGAGTTAATAGCCTACATTTTGAAACTCCCCGATCGATTTCTCTCATTTTTAACCGTTGAAAAAAAAAAGAAGGAGGTTCTATAGTCGTCGCGTATATTTATTTCTCCATGTATGACCATGCCTAACTATTCACAGAGTAGTTCGAATTAGATGATTGTTTTATCATTGGATAGGGTAGGAAAATGATGGATATTCATCTTCATTTCTACCCGTTAACCGATTCTAGCACCCATAACGTTGTACTGGCTTATCCGATTTAGATTATCCTTTTTTTATTGGGTAGGGTATTCTTCAGAGTTGATAACATTTGGAACTGAAACAGTAAAAAATTCGGGGACTATTGACTTTTCATCTGTGCACCGATTCTGTTGAAACTTGGCACACATATGTAATTCTGATGACACTACATTATAGTGGATACTTGTCACTTGAGTTAGGTTAGGTTATTTTTGAGTGGGGCGATAACCGCCCCTTCCACTGCGACCTTCTCAGATCTATTGTGGCTCGATCCTAATTGAATTAGAGTTCACCTTCAAGTCCCGCGCTTCTGACGAAGTCTATAATGACGCTTGGTGATATCTTTTCCAGGACTTTGGGCTCTAAGCTGTCCGTAATCCAGACAGAGAAAAACGTTGACCTTCGTGAAGGTTGGCTGCCTACCTTGCGGTATAAAGCCGTTTCGATTACTACCGTCTATATAACTCGACCACCGCCAGGAGAACCCATCTCCACTCTCCAAAATTACCGAAGAAAGAAGCTCCATCTCTAGTCTGTATCCCGTATTTTATTTTCGGTTATTCACGATTTATTATTACATTGCCTTGAGTTATTTCAGAATTTCTTTGTGCATATATTCTATGTTCGTTTTTCCTCTTCTTCTTCTATATTTTTCCCTTACATATGGCCCTCAATCTATTCCTATTATACTCTGTACATGTATTTTTGTTTTTTATTTATTTTTTTTTTCTTTTTCCCCTCCTTCCATTCTTTCCCCTCTTTTTTAACTTTTTTTTATTATATTTCTTTCCTTTTCTTTTGTTTTTTGTTTCATTTACATCTCTTCTATTTTATAAATTTTCTCTCTTATGCCTTATGCTAATTAAATACAATTACTTACGTTTAGGTTAACATTTCTCCCCTCTCCCCTTGTTTGTTATGTACAGTTCCTATTCACACTATATTACATTGTTCATTACATACATGTTATTACATGTGTTCATATATATTGCGTTCATTTGTTTTTTGCACGCAATTACGGTTTGTAATGTACATGCGTAATCCATACAGTAGAATCTTGTTCGTTCCGGATCCTTGCACCTGTACAAGATATGCTCTGCTGTTTCTTCCTCGTTTTGACAGAAGCAACACTCTGCGCTCTTCGCCAGTACGATCATTCGAATATGTTTTCGCAGTCTACAGTGACGGAGCTGCTGTTCTTCTTTTCGAAGGATTTGGTATGAATACCTCCGAGTGGACTTTTCCACTATTTCGTACTCACGTTTTTTTTTGCTTGGTCCGGTCTGAAAACACTTCTTTGGTTATGGTCTTTGATATTCCGAAGTAGGGCTCTGGTCGTATGAACTCCTTCATAGTGCCTTCTCTTGCCAGGAGGTCGGCTTTCTCATTTCCTTCAAAGCCCTCATGTCCAGGGACCCATAGCAGAGTTATTCTGTTGTGCCTGCCTAGGATTTGACGGGCTTTTACGCAGTTCCATACTGATCTGGATTCCATCCGACTTGATGCCAGAGCTTTTAGTGATGTTCGGCTGTCCGACATGATTTTGATCGATTGATTTTTACTGTTTCTGTTCGGAATTTCTTGCAGCCAGAGTTCGATTGCATGGACTTCTGCCTGGAATATTGTGGCGTTTTGTCCCAGGTTTACACTAAGGTTGAATTTCGGTTGTACTCCATATCGATTGAGTAGGTAGTTATTAGTGAATTTTTGTCACAAACTTTTCAACAAAAAATTGAAACGACACAAAAATAAAAAGAAAAGCAAAAAAAAACGGATTTCACGGAGTAAAGCTAACGTAAATGGATCAGACTTTGAAAAATCCAAAACGATCTATTCCATCACTAACATATTGAGTGCCAATTTATCGTTTTTTATTTTACATCATATTTGGTATAACAAAAATTCTCAAGGGCTGTTTAACGTAGAAAGTTGAGTTATGCATATAAATGAATAGCTTGTTTGTTGAAGAGACTAGTAACAAGGATTTGAGAAAGGTTGTCATTCTCCAAACGTCACAAAATATGTGTATATATATATATATATATATATATATACATACATATATATATATATATATATATATTTATATATATATAAATATATATATATATATATTTATATATATATATATATATATATTTCTTAATTTCATGACCACATATGAGAGGAGATTTCCCGCAATGAGGACCTTGGTCAGTCTATGTATTTTTTATTCGATACGACGTTTCGACATTGTCTATGTCATCTTCAGGTAAATTCTTGAAAATAATGTAAAACATAATACGAAACATAACATCAAACAAATACTATTAAAATTCGGAGGGAGGATCAAAACTCATATACAATATAATCTAAAAGTTATTCTTTAATTATTTCGTGTTCATGTTTCACGATTAGAATTAACGTTGTTCAATATCTGAGATTGCTGGTATCGAGCTTGTTTTATCAGTTATCGTTTTTTCCCGTTTTCTTAAAATACATTGAAGTGTTCGAATCATTTATTTATAGTATATGGGCTCTATTGTTAAAATTCATGAAATATTTTTCCGTGCATAAATATAAAGATCAGTTTATTTTTCTTCTATATTTTTTGTTGTGGAGTGAGTGTTTAAAATAAGTTATTGTAGATTTGACTGTTTTTTATGTCGTTTCTATTGTTATTACTGTTCGTATCTTCTTTAATGTGAATCATTTCGAGGAAATTTCTAACTTTTGGATTATTTTCTTTTGTCAGAATTTAAACCCTGTCAAAATTGAATTTATGTTGATTTTCCTTTTCATGTTTAGAAAAAGCTGTGATGTCCGTTTTTGAGTGTTTGTGGGTTGGAATTCCTTTCTGTAGGTATTTTTTCGATTGGCCTATATATGTACAGTTGTGTGCATAAAAAAGTCGTTCTCGGTTTGTATGGTGTAAACATGCCTATGATTTTCCAGATTTAAAAAAAAGTAGTACACGTACACATTTGTCAAAAATGTTGACACTACTTGTCAAAGACTTGTCAAAGTCGATAAGAAGTTTAATTAAGATTGACAAGCCTGACTCACAATAGCCTATAACTGCTGTACGACTTTTTCATGCACACAACTGTACATTCACACTCATTTCATGGTATTTCATATATTTTTGTTTATTTTTTGGAATTTCAGGTTTTAATGAGTATAAAATGTTATTTGTATTTTGTTATGTTGTATTTTTCTACTGTTTTGCTGATGTTATTGAATAATTTTTGTACTTATGGTAAGGGTATATATTTCATTCAGAAATTAACTGTCCGAGAAAACCGAGAAAACAAAGAGAAAAATATATATTATAAAAAACGAAACTTAGCAATATATATATGGGTTCAAAATAACGGCTGTTGAAAGGTTGAAAAAAAAACGAGTGTGCTTTAGACCACACAACTGAAGTAAAACTTCTTTAGCTCCATCTATATGGTATATATGTATAATATATACATGTATATACATATACATATATTAATTTTCTAATAACCTATAATTTCATCATTTTAGTGCGGTAAATTCAGTAAATTTTCATTAGAGTCATGAATGATTATAAAAATAAAATAAACATTAATTTACCTAATTCCAAAAATTTGTCTCGGTTTTTGTACATGATCTATATTGGGATTTTCATCATCAACTTCCATTTGATTATTGTCATGTTCATGTCACCAATTATTTGTAATGGTGAACCTCTACAATTAATAAGTATTTTATTATTGAGGTATTAGTTAAATTTTATGTTATCCTATTTTAAAAATTTGCTGAAGTAAATTGTAGAAACGCAATGCCAAAATATGGAAGGAGAAAGAGAGAGAGAGATGGACAAGAAAAGGACAGATAATCAAACGCGCCCCAATGTCGAGAGTAGAATGCTGCGTATTAGTAGAGGGAGAAAATAGACAAGGAAAAAGGAACGCTGCATATGACGCTACGACGCCAGCAACTAGTATGAGATACGCACTCACGAGACCGTTCGACTCGCCCGTTCACACTTCTCGTAAATTCGTAACGCTCTCGTCACGCATTCACCAGCCTACTCCCCAAGTCAAGCGTGCATTGAGATGGTTCGCCTCGCCCGATCACACTTTCCGTAACGCTCCCGTCACGCACTCACCAGCTCACTCCCCAAGTCAAGCGTGCGTAAAGAAGTTTTACTTCAAAAAATCTCAACCTCAATTTTTTATACCAATATCGGCATACTATAAGTCTTTTGATAGAGCTTCATAAAGTCCACATATTCTACTCGAAAAAAAAAAAATCTCTAAGATTTACACACAAAAATCGGTGCAAATTACAATTTCAGAATCGATATTTAATTCTGAAATCTACCTTTCCGACTGGCCGCGCCATCGTTTTATATTTTTTTTCTGGCTGTCACATTCAACTTCCATTCCACCGTAGCTTAATTTCAATTATATACTGAGTTTCAACTTTTCTACAAATTGGCTTATGCCAATGGTTTTTTCTTCCCTAGGAAACACAATTATTATCATGAGAATCAGTTTTTAAATGAAACAACCAGGATGTTATTTAAACATTTTGTTTGAATGATTTATCCCATAATTTTGTAAGGAATTCATTTCAGAATCACTCTGGTTACCACGAAATGCAGTTCAACCCAAGTGTATTCGGCTGGAGAAGTATTTTGATTATTGAAATCGATCAGTAGTTCGAGAGATTTTCGATATGTCGGAAACATGATTCTCTTGATATATGAAATGAAAGTATGCTTAGATCAACGATCTAAGCATAATTTTGATTCTGAATTTGAGGGGGAGCACACACTAGGTGGAAATTTTGAATTTTTCTGAAATGCGCAGTACCTTGATTTTAAATAAATGGATGGAGATTAGTTCCCCATCTTCCAGATATCAACACACACCTATTACTCATACTCTCTCACACTGTGCTGTTGTAATAGATTAATTTAAGGTTACGAATAGTTCTCTCTCCTATACATATGGTTTCTTGGATGTAACTTCCATACCGTAACCTGTTACGTAACTTCGGGGCTTCGTCCTGGGGGTGACACTTGTCTTGCTCTTGGTAATATTCCACCCCATCGTCCCTGCTTCCGACAAGTCCATTGTCATCCGGCCTGGTTACCGGCGTAGAGAAGTACGGGACTATTTAATACATGAAACTCTTCTTTTACTTCACAAACGTAATAATATTTTTGCGATGCAGGTATTAATAACGGCAGACATTCACATTTCACTCCTCACCTAAGAACGCCACCAGTCCTTGACCGTGGTTCAGAGTCGAATCGTTACGAATAGTTCTCCCAATCAACAACTCTCTAAACGACAATTGAAATTTGGGGTGGGATCGGGAATAACTGCCATGTTCTCCGTACTATCAGAAAGAGAGAGAGAGCTTGTATTTTTCTCAGTTTTCATGACTAGTAAATTGCTGCACTGTCTGTGAGAATTTTTTTTACAAATAAGAAATTGCCGTGGATTCGGAGGAGTTTATTGAAATACACAATTTTTCTTATATTGGGATCATTGCCTCTGAATATAAATTGAAATGATAGTTCGAACGGAGTAGATCTCGTTCGGGAAACGATAGATATAACTGGATGTCATCTGCATAGTGACAATAACGGAATTTCATGTGATTATGAAATTCTAGGATACAGAGTATGAATAACACCGGGCTCATTATCGAACCTTGAGGAGCTCAGTTTCCAAGAGTAGAAAGTTGGAGCAGTCAAGTTTTAACAGAATCCCTATCTTATTCGTGGGATGCTGTCGAAGATTTTGATTACTTCATGAACAATGTACTTTTTTGCGGTTGTTCTCAGCTCTCGGTCACACTCACACTCACACAAAACATCTTTTTTGTATTTGCTTTTTTTTATTTCTGATTCTGATTATTAATAAATTGAATAATGTTTTTATTGTCAACTCTCAGATTATTGAAACTTTACTTGGGCTCGTACTACTCAGCGTGTACATTGATGTATATTGATGAAATTATCTATTTTTAAATTTATTTGATCAATTCGTTGCACATAATGGAAAGCATTCTTCAGTGAGCTCTACTTTTTCAATTATATGTTATTATTTCATTATAATGATCGCAGACGGACTGGATTTCACTTCGGAATGCATGAATGATTATCTACAGGATGACAAGATAAAATAGGTTATCTATATAAGTAACGTATTTTGATTCCTTGAACCACAATAATCGATAGCGTGGCTGTATACTGGGGGCTCATTCTCTGATATTCCCTCAACACCTCTCACCTCCATTCTTCATCATTAGTATTACTTTATAGTTTTTGGAGTTTATCTCCCCAGTGCAAATTGAAAATCCGTTATCTCTCATCTAGGGAAAACATTGTTGATTTGCCCCAATATGTAACTGCGTCTTGGTATCCCGGATACGAAATAATACTGAGAACATTTTCAATTTGCAAGTAATTTGTCGTTTGAAACTGATGTGCTATTTCACAACGAGAACAATATTTGAAATTATCAACACATTTCAGGAATTACTTTGTTCTTTTTCAAAACAGCATGGAAAAATGTAACCAATGAAGAGAAAAACATGAAACAAGACCCCAACACCATTCTTCAGTACAAATATAAGACCATATTACCTGGTTTTTCCGAAAAAAAAAAAAATGGAAATGAACGCAATATATGAACATCATAGTACCTTGAGTTCGGAATCAATTCGGACAGAATAAATTAAGTCAAAAAAAATTACATGCAGTGTTTCATCAAGGTGTGGTAAAACTTGCATGGAAAAAAATCTCCAAAAATAAAAAAAGGAGGATTCAAGGTACGATATTGTCCGAGCAATCCGAACGTGTAGACAATATGATTCGAAATCGACTCATCAACAAATCATCACCTGATGATTACAAATGTTATTTTCCGAAACGTCCTGAAATCGGCCATTTTGATACCACGACACGGGGAGAGAAATCCAAAGAAGCTACAATCTATACATATACAGTGCTTCTCAAAAGTCCCCTTCCCCCCCTTATTTTTGGAACGATTATACATAAACTAGTGAAATTTGGAAACTGAATATTAAAGATTGTAAACTTCCCTACTAGTGATGATAGATGACGAAATCCTCAAGATGACGTCACAAGGCCATTGTGACCAAGGAGGGGAGGGGGGAGGGTGGGGAAGGATGGGGGTTGAGAGTGAAAGCCATTCGTGTTGAAGTGGGAGTCATGAAAATTTGTATATAAAGAAATGAGGATTTCAGTGTTTTTGGAAATTAAACCCCCTAAGGGATGAAATGAATGAGTGGTAAAAGTTTGTATGGGGGTTCCGTTGGTTTTCAAGTAAGGGTCATAAAAACTGGTATATGAGGTCTTTGTTTCATATTAAGAAATACGCGTTTCAGTGCTTTAGAAATTCAACCCGTAAAAGAGTGGAATGGGGGCAGACATTTTTTATGGGGTCCATTAGTATTTAAGTTAGGGTCATGAACATTGGTGTTTTGGCTCTCTGTTACAGATGAATGATCGTGTTTAACCTAGCAGAAATTTGAGATTCTATTATTTTATTATTTGAAAATTCCGTCCCTAAAGGGGTGAAAAGGGTTTGGTAAATTTGTAATGAGCAAAACTTTGGGTGGCAAATCAATTATGTCACCCAAACGAGAATACGGGATAACGGGATAATGGCATAACAGGATGAACAGATAACGGGAAACAGAATAACGAGAAAACGAGATACTGGGATAACGGGAAGTATGCAAAGCCACAGGCATAAGCTAGATGGATCAACATAAAGAAGAACATAGTAAAAAATAAAAATTCTACGCAGACGAAGTCGCGAGTACCAGCTATAATTGAGCAGTTGAAATTTTGAGAACAATATAAACGTTGTTAAATGGACTTACCTCTTTGATGTGGATGATTACTAGATGTTCACATTCATTATATGACACAATTCAGACGTGAAGAATGGTACAAATCATATTAAAATAGTACTCGTATTTTATTGAAATTTGTTAAGAGTTTGATGAAGGTAAAGAAGTGTAAATAAGCAGTACCTATTAGTTGCATTGTTGCCAATGTTGATAACGGGTGGTGATATGTCACACTTTGTGGTGAATAGTGATGCCGAAATAAGAGGTACCCATTGGAAATAAAATTGAGAAAAATATATTTCACTAATTTACACTAGTTGTGACAAATCTACTTAGTTAGGGTGGAATCGCCCAAAAAAGGAAGCAAACCTAGAAAACTGGTCATGAAGAACATCATATAATTTGATGACTTCTTGAACGCAATGAGAATGGTTGTGTAAGTTCACAGCTGCATAATAGCGGCATCCATGAAGATGTTGATAAACTTGTTATCCTTGGGGTGAATTATAATGATATAGAAAAACAAACTGACCTATACGTGAGGAAGTATACAAATATCGAAAGTAAGGGAGCATACCATATTTAATCATGTATAATAATTGATGATAATCAGACGGTTGGTATCAAAGAAGGCAATGCAATCAAGTAAATTTATCAATGTAAAGATGTTCATAATGAATTATTTTTGTTTAAATTAATTCAAAAATTTCTGGAAAATTAATATCCTAGAAATTCTCCTGGCTTTATTTGCATGATGAATAGGTACTCTCAAACCGACGCTTATATTGAATAAATGTTGGGAGATGATAACATCGTTGGCGAAAAAACTAGAACATTTCTTTTTCGACAAAGGACCTTTGATGTTTGCGATAAATTTGTCAGTGACATTCCTGTGTTCGTTGGCCCTAGTGATGCTTTTATACTACTTTTTCTGATATACAGCATTGCAATCAGGGGCAGATCACGAGATTTCATTATCAGAATTGCATTATCTCTATTATTCACAAATTTTGGGGAAATATACAAATATTTAGATACCGGGTGGTACGATGAGAAAAGCTGTGGCAATGGAAACGTTACCGAAATGGGAAATGAAATTAAATCTTGTTTCTTATGTGGAAGGGAGTAGTTTACTGCTGACTGTCTGTTGATTAGATTCAATGGAAAACTATTATTGACTCCAATTCCCTAAATAATATTCAATTCCTTGTTGAAACTGTCAGTCTTCATAAAAATTGTAAATACTCGTATTCTGATAAAAAAGAAATTGAAAGTGGCTGATTTCCGAGAGAATGGGTTACAAGATGAGAAAGGTATTTTTCTGATATGAAAGGAAAAAAGGATGTGAAGAATTGAGGACAGACAAGAAATTATCTAATTCAATAAAATTGCCATTTATTCATGCACATATCTGTGATTTTGATGTAACGATTGGAATTGTAGAACTATCATTCCAAGTTTTGTAAGGAAATTTCGGATAGAAGTGTGTATAAATGTCAACCCATCGTAAGGCCTGAGAGTTGACAGTTTTTTTTTACGGAATTCCAAGTTTTTTTTTTTAAGAATAATGCCTAAATATGTTCGAACAGTGGTAGCTTATGACCCTGTCAAAAATACTGTCCTCACATATATGTCTTCTTTTGAACACTGTTCTGAAAGAATTATTTTTGAAATTCAATAAAGAAATTTTTCCATGAATTTTGTCAGACAATAAAAACAAAATACCTAATTATTCCCGCGGCATTTTTTAGGTGGAATATTCCACTATATATGTTTTGATTGGTCAAAACGTACATGTATAATTTGAATTGAAAGTTATGATCTAGCAAACATAGAAACACAATTTCCCAATTTTAATCTTACAGCAAAATTATTTTTCACTATAGATATGTGGATGATTATATAGTTCTCTTCAATCGCAATTCTTCCGAATTAGGTGATTTCTTGAACTTTGTACTTCATCGGATTTCTCTGTGACCTTTGCAGAAGAATAACGTGTAGGAACTGTCTAGAAATTAGGATTGGTACAGTGTCAACACGAATAATGCCATTTTTCGGTCCCACATGTATACACGTCGACTAGAGAACCTACTCCGTTTTTCGTCGGTTAAAAATTGTATATTCCTGAAATATATTGTATATTCATAAATTGTATATTCATAGAATATAAATTAGAGAACGTGAAAACGTAAATACCAGATATATTGGTTTGGAATAGGTCTGGTCTGGTTCCATACGGAATTTTACATAATTTTATGGTAGGTATATTTTCAAAGAAATGTAAGCCCTTGTTATGTTCCTGATATGTTTTCAGATCATCGAAGATTGTTGAGATTGGCAAGCAAACGAGTTTTTGAGGATTATGAGGAATCTTTATGCTTTTTCCTATTTGTTTATAGTAATTCCAACTCATCAGAAATAACTGTACATCCACATTGCCATGACGTAGTTTTAATTGTCAATTAAATTTTTTTCCCATTAAACTGGAATCATTCTTCAACATTATCCAAACAAGGGATTCCTCATAAACTATATATTTTAGGATGTTTCATCTAAAACTCATCTAAGGAGTTACAAGTACATAAATAATGATTTCACCCAGTATTCCTCTATTAATAAGTTCAGAGCGTCTATCGCCATTAACCAGTTATTATACTGGACTCATGTGCAATTTCATAGAAATACAGTTGATTCAAAGTGGACTGAAAAATAACTACCTTCTATAATTTCCCAACAATAATTCTGGCCATTATGGTTGAATTCTCATAATAACGCTATAATAGCCTTCTTGATCATCAACTACATTGAAAACCACATGACGCCAAATTATTCTATTGGAATTCAATTTCTACCACAAATAATAAGAACACTGGTGCTTCATTTAATGTTCTATATTCGTTTTGGTCGAATGCTTATAATTTATTCTTAATCATTAATATGATACGCATGAATGAGTTGCAAAATGGTCCCTATGCTCCTATGACTTGAGTGTTATAAATATAAACGAGAAATTATATCAGTTCAGTAGTCACGTCAATGATTCGGATCATGCAATGAATCGGGTTGGCAGGGATTAATTGAATTGTTTTTCAAGATTTTGCTTTCTTAATTGAAAAAACTGTTTTGTTCTTGGGGTAGGATAGGTAAAATTTACGCCATTTCGACCTTCGAATAGGTCAGCGCCCAAAAGTAATTCCTACGTTATAATTACCTTAAATTTCCAAATATGGGGAAATTTAAGTAATTCAGAAGTCGAAAATTGGGCAATTAGGACCTTTTGCCTACTGAGTCGAACGCATAGATAGGTGAAATTGTCTTAGACCAGTCGACTGATGTAAAATTTTAGTCATTTCTACCTATTTCAGGTTATAAACACTACAATAAAACGAACAATCCAAGGTTAGAAGAAGATGATAAAAGTTTACTGTTCATTGTGTATCTAACTACATGCTTATTCGTAAGAGTTTGAAGCGCATTGGTTTAGCATCCGATCGGGAGCGAAAGGTCCTGGGTTCGATTCTCAGCCAGGGCAGAGATTTTTAATTTGATAGTTGCAATTAAATTATAAATTCCTTAGCTGGGCTGAGGATGTCATTCGACGATTCGCTGTTGCGTTCAAATTAATAGTGCTGCTCCTAGGAGGCGTATGGAGTTAGTAACAAGGCCTACCCAGAACACTGTGTATCATTCACACAGTATTTCTTGTTTGTGATAGTCCCGCCGTTTCAGACGTGCATTTGTAATAATCGAGGATTGTAGTATTGATTGGAGCAAGACACTGTCCGGCAAATGAGAAATTTATATACTTCCAGTGTTTTTACTTCCAAAGCGTTCCTGGTACAATCATGAAAAAGTTCTGGCGCATGTCCATAGTTTCCCATATCATTAGTAAAGGCGCTATCAAATATATTTGAGGAATAGAAGCTCGGCTAGCTGGATTGGACATCTGTTATCTAAAGCCGCATGATTTACGCAGTTCACACTATTTCTTAATCAGTGTCGTGTGTTAGCGAGGTTAGGAATCATCCAATGAAAATAATTTTATCAACATGGCTTCCTGGAGACCTTTCGAAACACATAATAAAATTCAGTTGAGATAACATGTGTCTACTTTTACATGGGGTGATCAATTGCTATGATTGTAAGAATAAGTAACTGAAAAAATACCACTGGAAAATAATATACCGACGCCTATGTCAAGGCGGCGACTGCAAAGAGAATTCCTTCCCGAATTTTTTTATGTCGGTCCAATTGATATTAGAAATACTATACCTTCATGGTTTATCAATTCTATTCGAATTATAGTTTTCCCAATATCAATTGCAGAAGCATAAAAAAGTCTTGCGGCGAAATCCTCTGAGCAGCAGTGGCGGAGATAACTAATTTTATTGAGATATTTTAAGATTTTAAAAATACTTCATGAATAATTAAAAATGAAAAAAAATAAAGACAAGCTTTTATTTATACAAATACATTAAGGAAGAAAAATAATTTCATTCATTGTTTGATGTAGGTTATTATTATATCCTAAAACGTATTTCGATCGGCACACACCAAGACCACAGACGCTACTGGTTTTTGATCTTTCAGAGCTATCAAAACGCAAATATAACGCGTGATTTATGACTTCCCATCGTATAGACACACCCTTAAGCATTCGATTCGACTCGATTGGCCCAGACGAATCGGTGACAGCTGTCACTCAGATCCACGTTGACTATCGGCTCTCATGATCTTCCCTACGCCGGCGGCGAATGTTTACGAGTAGTACACTTTATTTTTCGTTCCGTTTCTTTGCATATACGCTGGTGTTAGCGAAGTGAGTTTTTATTTGCTCCCTATAAAACAGCTTCTGCAATTGATATTGGATGGACTATACTACCCTGCATTTTATAGATTTCTAAAATTCAGCTTAAATTATTGAGGCGAGTGAATTGTATGATGGATAATATCTGAATCGATTCGGGCTTCAATATCTAATAATAGACCAAAATACTTTGAGTATTTCATTTTGGTAACTTGACTTCGTTGTAGACATTCAGTCTAATTAGCAAATATCGTAGTAATATCGCCCTCATTGTGGAACAGTAGCTATAAGGTAGTCTCAAAAATGCCCAAGAAACTCAATTGGTGCCAAAATAGGTAATGTAGAGTATATATTAGACCTGTTTACCGACTTGTTTATTCCCTGACTATATGAACATACCATGAGGTGTTAATTAGGTTGATATTTACTAGAAAGTTTTTCCTGAAAGTATTTTGAACACATTTTGCTGGTTACCTTTGGTGAAATTTTAGCTGATAATAACTTTATTGGCCCATGAGGCTGTGAAGGTATATCTGAAGTACATGACAGTAATTTCATAATATGCAATAGCCTATTAAGTTTATGGTTTTTGAAGGAGATTCGGTGGTCTCAGCTATGGTTTTTATAATTTGAATTAAATGTGGGAAGCTGAATACACTTGTGTAGAATAAATGAAAGATTTCTGTATGAAGTGCATAATTTTCTTAAGTTTGCAAAGCGCTTTCGACTGAAGATGACGAAAGTCGGAAGCGCTTTGCAAACTTAAGGGAATTATACACTTTATACAAAAATCATTCATTTATTTATAATTTGAATTATAACTTTGGAGTAAGTTAGTAGTTGAAGGTAGAATATTTGGACAGAAATGAGTAAATTCGGACTCCTTGAAGCCATTCTACCCCTCTGCTTGGTATAACTCAAATATGGGAAATCAAATAGGCTTTACGTGACTGCAGATGATTTCGATGTCAAAGGCGTCATCAGTTAAAGCGTCCAAGACCGACGCCATTTTTTCAAACAACACCCCAGATTTTCCGAAAATTTTTGGATTTTGCATCAAATTCTGAATAATTCAGTGATATAGCACACTCATAGTTTCCTTTGACTACTGATGAAATTTTTTTTTTTGCATATTATAAAGAGGATAATGAATGTGCAAAATAAAAAGCAATAATACGAGTATTCATCAATCTGTCAGAAAACCTGTCAGATTTTATAAAACTGCATTCCAATTTGTGTTGGTTTTTCATGTGAAAAATGGTTCAATTTCTGAATGCATAGAAGTTAGATATGAATATGTATTTGAGGCGAAGCAAGAAGGAATCCAAGAGAGGCAGTGATGATAAACGCCAATCGGTAACCCGACACAAGATTACCGTCAGACACTATGGCAAAAAATAATTGTTTTAATGGACGGATGCGAATAAAACAGATAACACCTACAGATAAGAATCATAGTGTTGCAGTTGAAGGCCAAATTGTATTGGAACCACATAGTTCTATTAGAATTATAGCAATGGATTGTGATATATCGAAATCAAATCATCAATACAATGTATTTTGCCAAAAAACAAATTCCATCCCTACAAAATACATTTGGTTCAAGAACTACGGCCATGTAATGATCTTTGTTCGTTTAGATAACCATAATATATTCCCATATTCATGATGATGATCAGTTTCTAAACAAAATATTATGGAGTGATGGAAGCCGTTTTCTTAACAACAACGGTATAATGAACAAACATGATTGTCTCTACTGATTTGACGTGAACCCTCATTGAATTCAAGAAACGAGATATCAATCTGTGTGGGGGGTGAATGTTTGGTGCGGGATCATTGATAGTACCTTTTTTTTTGGAGAGAGGTATTTGCTTTTTCTACAACATGTATTGTCAAACTGGACTCAATATGTGTTTTCAACACCCGCATAATAATAGTTAATAATATTTGGATGAAACTTTCAATGAGAATTGGATTGGAAATAAGGTTCCAACACCATGGCCAGCTGGAAGTCCAGATATGACTCCACTAGATTTCTTGTGGTGATATATCAAATACTGAATTTGTATGTCCAGATAATGTAGATGATTTGAAAAATGGACCAATCAATGCTGATACTTCCATAACGCGAGCGGCGATTTTAGCTATCACGAATCGAGAAATAACAAAAAATACAATATGTTCATTCTACGGGAAAGCAAATTGAACACTTACTGAAATAATTCATATTATCAATTTTTTTTAATTGTCATGTTGGAGAGTTCAGTTTAGAGTAATTTTTTTTATCCTACATCATCGATTTTGCAGCGTATAAATGAGCGAGAAAGTTGGCATTTCCAAGTCAGTCCGACAAAATCCCAAAATTGCCTGGACAAGAAAGTGAAATTTCACAAAGCGTCAACAGATGGCGCAGTAACTTAAAATTATATTAAAGTTATTAATTTACTAAAATAATTTACATTTCCAATATTTTTTACTTTCCCATTTGGCGCTGAATAAGTTTAAATTGTACGCATTAAGTGCTTCTCCTTAATTTCTCAAATTATTGCGATTTGTGGAGCAATTGGCACTATGGATTGGTAGCATTGACAAGTAACGTCATATCTGTCAGCTGTTATTTTTAGACCTGGTCATATCTGTCAGCTGTTATTTTAAGACCTGTGGCTTTGACGATCCAACACAATGAACGATGATGAGTCACCATCTCGCACCCCTGAGGAAATAGTAGAGGCAGCGAAACAAGTAACCTTGAATTTGTTGCCTGACAAGTAAAAAAAAAAAGTACGATCTACAATACAAGTTGTTTATGGACTGGTGCTTCAAAATGAGCCAAAAAGTTAGGTGAAAGTGTAATATTAACGTCAGAATTGTCCCAAAAATATACATTATCAACAATGTGGTCCATTTACTCTACGTTAAAAGCGACTTTGTCAGTGAAAAATAATGTCGAAATTGAAAACTTTGCAATTGTAACTGCTTTCCTGAAGAAACAATATGTTGGGTATGCGGCGATAAAGTTGAACATTTTCCAAAGCTCTCAAATTGAATTTTTCTGACAGCGCCAGATGAAACATTTTTCATGCATACTGAATCGAAAATACTACACTTGTTATAGGTACTTATGCATAGAATAATGTGAATAACTGTCTCAGGTGGCCTTAATTATTAGAATCGGCAAAGCTTGTCGTGCGATGAACTCACTAAGATGTGTGTTGATGATGTAGTAGACAAAAATGATATAATGATCATACACGCCCTTGAAAAAAAAAAATAAACAGATATTTACAATCTGTAACTCCGTTAAGGTTCTATCAATTGGTAGGAGATACTTTGACTTGCGCCCAGAAAATATGAATTCCCGAAAGTTATTTATCAAATATAGTGGTGGAAAATGTGCTGCACAAAATGTTGACTGTCACACAATTGGTGATATACCATCTATAATCGCTACCTTTTCAAATCTAGAGAATCCCAAGGATTATAATGAACATTACTTCAGAAGAACTGCGGCAAAGACTTTTGCAGATTCAGGAGCGAATTTATTAGCCCTCAAACGTCTTGGTCGCTGGAAATCTAGTACTGTAGCTGAAAGTTACATTAATGACTCTTTACAAAATACCTAACATTTCGGTCGCTCAACACATATGGACAACAAAAAAGCCCGATGAAAGCACTATTACGCAACTGGCCCGAGAAATACTCAAATAGGGGTTGTAGAAATGCCAAGAGAGCAGCCTCATATCAGCGATATAAATCCATCTCATTCACCATTTTCCGAACAAATTCATCAGTTACTAGCGAATAATCCTTAAAATTCAACCAGACAAAGATTCTCATTCAATAATTGTAACAATTGTACTTTTCATTTCAATATCTCATCAAGTACCGAGTTTAATATCTAATTATCATTATAAAAGAAGTTGCTTATTGTGATTCGTGTTTTACAAGCTTTTATTTAGTTTCACTTGTTATTAGTTCGTTCGTTCGTTCGTTAGTTTGGGTCAAATCTTGCAAGTGAATTTTGACCAACTTCTAGTCGTCCGATTAATTTTACATTTGGCAGGTGTCCATAATTCCGGTGACAAGCATTATGAAATTTTTGTTACAGAAAAAACAAAATGGCGAGAGATCTGATTTGATTCAAAATTGGTATGTAGGAGTTTTCGGGGTGGAGATTATGAATTTTTTTCAAAATTCATAATTTCAGATGGCGGTTCCAAGATAGCGGACGAGTTTTCTGATTATGGTCATATTTCATTCAGAATTGGTATGTGGGGGTTTTCAGGTTCGGAGATTATGAATTTTTTGCCAAAATCGATGAATTCAAGATGGCGACTTCAGGATGTCGTACGAGTTTTGTGAATATGGTCAGATTCTATTAAAAATTGGTGTGTGGGAGTTTTTGGGGTCGGAGATCATGATTTCTTTCACCTCAAAATTTACAGGGAAGATACCTTGTAATAACGATGCTCTATTAGAAATGAACAGATTAAGGCGTACTAACTAAAGGGCAAAACATTAAATAACTAATGAAAAACCTTTGTGTTTTGTTACCAACAATAGTTGGATTTCGGGGCGGTATTAAATATTGTTGTATCATTGTTTTAACAGAAACCTTTCAATATTGTGTGGTTTGTTGTTCTGTCAATTGTCTTAAAAAGCGCCTGAATGACGTAACACAAGCATGGTAAAACCAAGATTCAAATGTTTTAATGTTTTTAATAAATTTTACTGAAGATGCCCCCGAACTAGGGCGAAACGTCTAAATGAATGTAATTTTCGTCTCATTTTAATACAATCGAATCTGAAACCCAAGAAAAATCCAAAAAAAAAAAATATATATATATATATAGTATTATTTTTTCGGAATAAGTCTATTTATTTTTTCATTTGATGATACGTTTCGACATTGTTTATGTCATCTTCAGGTGAATGGAAAAATTCAACAACTGTCACACCAGATTGAAATTTACAGTAGAAAAGAAAAACAACCAACATACAACTATAATGTACAATTTTGAAAAAAAATTCACAAACTGGTTCACTTAACCCAACTCACCTCATCTACACAAACTACTTGTCAAATATACCACTGAGCTATAAAAAAAAGTATTTAGAACTTAACTAACCGAGCCATAAAATTTGCTCACCCGAAATTCAGGAAAGAAATTCAGAAAAATAAATAATATCCTGAAAGAAAATAAGTAACCGGAACACTTCGTGGAAAAAATAAAAAAAAGGATACTTGATATATATAATGATAATAGAACAGAAAAAGAAAAAATATATATCCTTACCATACGTACAAAATTATAAATAAAATCAGCAGAAAGTAGAAGATACAACATAATCATAGCACATCAATTACAAAATACAAATAACATTATATACTCCAAAATTTAATCCTGAAATTAAAACAAATAAACAATCACACACCGTATATGTGAAGAATACGAAAGTACATTATAGGCCAATCCAAACAATACCTACAGAAATGAGTTCTAGCCTACAAATACTCAAAAACGGACAACACACCATTGCCCAAACACGAAAAGGAAAATCAACATGAATTCGATTTTGTCAAGGTTGAAATTTTGATTAAGGAAAAAATCCCAAATTTAGACATTCACTCGAAATTATTCGATAAAAAAGATACAAACAATATTAACAATAGAAACGACATAAAAAATCTCAATCAAATCTACTACTATAACCGAATATGCCGAACGCTCCAATGTATTGAAAAAAAAAAAACTTTTTAAAGACAAGCATTAAACCAAATGCACTAAAAAGTGAAGAATAATTGTTTGGATATGTGACGTAGGTTATTCCGTGAGTTATAGATTCGAAAGCTTGTCGCGCAAAGTTTTCAGTTCGAATACAAAAGCGACAAGCTTTTGAATCCATAACTCACGGAATAACCTACGTCACTCATCCAGAGCAATTATTTTAACTTTATAGTGCATTTGAATAAAAGCTTGTCTTTAAAAAGTTTTTTTATTACTTATTTTATTTTGTGCTTTTTAGTACTAAGTACGCCTTAATCTATGCATTTTTGTTAGAGCATCGTTATTATGAGGCCTTTTTTCTGTAAGTTCTGAGCTATCTAGTCCTTCAACGAGGAGACCATCTTAAGATTTACTCATCCGCCATCTCGGAGTGGCTAACTTCAATTTATGAATTTCAACTGAAAATCAATAATCTTCGAATAAATTCATAATATTCCACCCCAAAAACCCCGACATAACAATTTCAAATCGATTTGGGCAAAAATCACAAAACTCGTCCACCATCTTGATTCCGTGAATATTGATGCAAAATTCATTATCCACATACCAATTTTGAATCGAATCGGACCATAAACCTAAATCCCGTCCGCCATCTTTAACAAAAATTCATGAGCCGCCATTTCAATTTCATGAATTTTGGCAAATAAAAACTTTTTAACAAAAAATTAAACCGACGAAAAAAATCAACTGAAAAGCAAAAAATAAAATAAACCTTCTTAGTCTAAATGATAATTGAGCTCCTAAACTAATGTGAGTAACTGATTTTGAGTCGGCGCCAAACAAACAATTATCAAGATCATTCATTATCTAGAAAGAGTCATCAAACGCAGCCTGCATCTTGTGCCATCATTTTACGTTACCTAATTCAATTGCTTTGTTTGGCGCCGACTCAAAATCAGTTACTTACATTAGTTTAGGAGCTCAACTATCATTTAGACTAAGAAGGTTTATTTTATTTTTGCTTTCAGTTGATTTTTCGTCGGTTTAATTTTTTGTTGAAAAGTTTTATTTTTCACTTTTCAGTTCCGTATTTCGTCGGTTTAATTTTTTGTTAAAAAGTTTTTATTTTTAAATTTTTTTGTGGATAAGATCTACCAATTACTACCTACTTGTTTTTCGATTACTTCCAAAATACTTACTTACCCACCTTACTTCAACTATTACCAGTTAAATAATATGATTATCTACTTTTACTATTTGTTGTAATATACATTATTTTCGTTGTTCTGGTTAGTTTATTTCATTACTTTGTATATCATTCCATCCTCTCATAAAAAATACTGATTTTGACGGAACAAGAATAATGTCAGTAGCGATCTGTCATTGTCAACTACGGATGTGTGTGCTAATGTTCACTAGTGAAAAATCAATTATCCCCTATTTTTCCACCCGTAAGGGTGTCTAATTCCTTTCGAAATACAAATATAAGGTATACCCTATCTATTAAAAAAAGAATCATCCAAATCGAAGAACCCAGTACAAAGTTATGCCTGATAGAATCGGTTAACGGATCAGAATTCAGAGGGTGAGTGATCAATATCCTTCATTTCGCTACCCTCAGAGGTGGATTTCATCTTTTAAATTCAAATGTGACCAAAGTCGAAGTACACCCTATCCACTAAAAAAAGAATTATCGAAATCGGACGCCTCAGTAAAAAGTTATGCGTGATCATACATAAAAAAATGTGATGGAAAAACATAAAATATACGGGTCGAATAGAGAACCTCCTCCTTTTTGGTTTCGTCGGTTGAAAATACATAATCTCCGACCTCGAAACCAATACAATTTAATCAATCGACCATATCCAAATCTCTTCGCCATCTTGACCGCCATTTGTTTTCAACGTAGCAAATCTGCTTATGAGTATGTTTTGAACCGAAAGAATGACATAATACAACTATTCAGCCAATTTGATAAAAGTTTTACGAAGATAATTTAAACGGATAAAATAAACGAACTTTACACAACAATCTCAGATATTCAACAATGTTAATTTCAATATAGAACATGAAAGAAATTTTGACAAAGAACTAACATGGTAAACGATCTTTAAAAATAAATGTATTCAAATTTAATCAATTAATGGCAGGTTATAACTGCTCACCCAAAATTCAGGAAAATAATATAGAAATAATCAATATATATTGAAAGATATTACCCACATTTGCAGAAAAAACAATAAAAAAACGAATACATGCGATCTACAATAAAAATGATAATGAAGTAAAGAAAACCACAACATACATACCTTCACCATACATAGACAAACTATCGAATAAAATCAATAAAACAATGGAGAAACACAACATAACTATTGCATATCGACTGAAAAATACGAACAAAACCATTTATTCAAAATTAAAACCAGAAATACCAAAATACAAACAAACTCATACAGTATATAGAATACCGTGTAAAGACTGTCAAAGTACCTAAATAGGTCAAACAAAACAATATTTGCAGAAACGAGTACAAGCCCAAAAATACTCAAAACCGACATTACAGCCTTATCCAAACACGAAAAAGAAAATCAAAATAAGTTTGACACTAACAACGTTGAAATTCTGACCAAAGAAAGGAATCCAAGAGTAGAACATTCCTTGAAATGATACATATTAAAAAAGACCCCAATAGCATTAACAATAAAAATGAAATCAAAAACTTAAGCCAGATTTATAACAACCTTTTTCAACTCTGTTTGTAGTAATAATAATAAAAACTGATCTTTACATGCTGCCAAAAAAAATACAGTCCGGCCCATATACTAGAACTCAATATAAACAATCCCATGTACTTATGAAGAGGGTAGAAATGCATGAAAGATAAACAAACCATTCCCGATAACTTCGTCGCAATCATACTCCTACAATAACGTTCGTACGATGCGAACGCAGAATTCAAATAAAATAATATGTGAGTGAATACTCATAAATGTTACAGATATTTTCATACTGAGTTAAATAACGTGTTATATTTCGACCCATATGTTTTAAAGAATTATTTCAGTGCATACATTTCAATATTGTGTTAAGTTAAATATGTCTCAAACTCCATATTTTTTATTTTAGTGTTTTAACCTGATGATGACAAATACCATGTCGAAACGTAGTTGAGAGAAATTATATGAATTGACTGAATCAGACCTTTATTCCGAGAAATTGAAGAAAATATATATGTGGTCAAGAAACTAAAGAAAAAAATATAAATATATATATATATATATATATATATAATATATTATATATATTATATATATATATAATATATATATATATATTATATATATATATATATAATATATATATATATATATATATATATTTCAATGTACCATCCGGTAGCAGGCAATGTGCAATATATTCAAAACATGGGGAATGATAACTCACCTTGGATAGGCCAATCTCAAGTCGCTCTTCAACTTGGCCAGAAGCTCCGATACAGTCCCAAACTGCCTCAAAGTCATCTCTAGGCCTGAAGAGCTCAACATGGGATTCCTGTAGTCTCTGAAGGAATTCCTCTGGGAGCGTGTACATTCTGATAGATCTGACATACTGGAAGATGAATAAAGTGATACGGATCCGTTAGCAGACTTCTTTCCCCATTTTTTGAGCCAGATAACGTAATCTTCTGGGTTGTATATCGGTGGCCTCTGTTTCTCCTGTGGAATGATAAAAAAAATCAATGACATACAAAATGAGTTAACGAGTTTTTTATCAAAAAATGCATGGCTGCTCTAAGATGGTGGGCAAGTTATGCGATTCATGTTCCAATTGTATTGGTATACAAACTTACTGGTGGGTTTTCAGGACAGGTCGAACACAGTATTAATATCATTATATATATATATATATATATATATATATATATATATATATATATATATATATATATATATACATTAAAAACATCCCCACACATGATATAATCAGTAGCATTGAAACAAACATAGGTCAATTACAATAAAATGAAAAACACCAAGTTAGAACCACAGTATGTAACATCTTAACGAACCCAAAAGGAAAACCAACAAAAAGTTGACACCCGAACAAATACACATCAACAAAAAAATCAAAAAAACAAAAGCATTCATAAGAGACCACCCAAACCTCACAATCCTCAGACCAGACAAAACAAATAAAACGGTAATCATGGAAAATACAGTATATAGGTAAACAAAAAATTGACCATCTACTAGCTGACACAAACACATAAGCCATCTTAAAAATGGATCCAACAAATAAGATGCAAAAAAAACAACGAACTTATAAAATAATGGGAAAAAGGAAAATACCTCACTAAAACAGAAGCGTCCACCCTCTCAATACACAATGCCCACCCACCATCCAATATGGACTACCAAAACTGCACAAAGAAAATACCCCATTACGTCGAATTGTGTCTTGTATCCAATCCCCATTTGACGCGTTATCCAAATTTTTTGCAAAAATCCTCATTAATATAACTGGCAAAAATCCCCATTACATAAAAGATTGTGGCATTTAAGGAATCAACAACCATAACATTCCCAAAATCATATACTAATTTCATTAGACGTCATTTCGTTATATACTAATATCCCATTACCCTCGCAAACAACATATTACCAAAAAATGGCCGGAAATACAACAACATACAAACCTTCCCCCAGAAGATTTCTCACAGCCGTTGAGTTCACTCTAACGTCCACATATTTTTCTTCCAACAACATAAACAAATTGAAGGATGTGTGACGGGAGCATCAATTTCAAGTGTCACTACCCAAATAGTAATGGAAGATCTAGAATTAGCCACAATTGCAAAATTAAATTATAAATACCGTTCTTCTACAGATAGGTTGACGACCTTTATTATTGATACCACACGACAAATGTGACTATACTCTGGAAATGTTCAACAAATATCACCATAAACTACAATTCACTATGGAAAATAAACTACTGAATGAAATCAACTCCCTAGACCTTACATTACACACCAACAATAACATCATCAAGACCGAATGGTTTACAGAAGAAACGTGGTCGGGCAGATACCTGAATTTCAAGTCAAACCACCCATTTAACCAAAAAAAAACAGTAATAATTGGACTGCCGACAGAGCTATCCACCTATCAGATCCCATTTTCAGGCCCAGGTGTATAAAAAAAACAAAATCTGCGCTATTAAAGAATAACTACCCGAAAAAATTTATTGACAGAATTTTCAAAGAACGCATTAACAAATTTTACAACCAAAACCATATTCAAAAAACCCCCAACACTGCCAAATATATATCTATGTCCTACACAAAAGGACTATCAGAGCAGATAGGACACGCTGAACCTTTAACCAAAAATTGGCCACAAATGTCACCAATCCTTAAAGCAAATTTCTCAAAACTGAAAACACAAATTCCTAACCATAAAAAAACACACCTATTCATCAAATCCCATGCAGAGAACCTACGTGCAACAAAGTATATATTGGACAGACAAAACAATACCTAGAAAATCGAATGAAATCTCATGAAATACACAAACATCGCACCCACTACACTCAACAAACACAAACCCACCACCACCCATGAATTTGATTACAATAATACAAAAATCTTAAAAACTGAACCTAACACAAGAAAAAGAGGAATTCTTGAAATGATAAAAATTAAAAACACACCAAATTGCCTTAAGATGAAACAGAAATAACCAATTTAAACCAAATTCATTTTAATCTGATATAATGACATCTCTCGAGGTGATAGCCTGTGGTTTCGGCCAAAAACAAACACATACCCCCTCCATACGTTACAACAATCTACTCCATCAATCACCCTCCCCCCCCCACATAATAAAGCTTTTAACTAACAGAAACACAAATGCCATCTACCTAACAAATGCCAAAGACACCAGCGTTACACACACAGAACCCTACCCTCAGTATTGCCATAACGAACACTAATAACCCAAAGATGAAGGTTAAAAAAAAAAAATAACCCAAAGAACATAAGGGACACCACAAATAGACACATCATAAAACGGCCTACATTACCGACTCACAGTATATGGGTTGTCGATACCAACAACTCATCAAACTAACACAAATAATAGATTATTTGGGGTTTTCACGTACTACTAATTTTCAAAAATGACAAAAGTACTTGCTATTGGACTAACCACACCCCTCAATACCATATATCACACCTTTCACGGAGAACAGAGTGGCAAACCCATGTTTTGATGGTAAGCACAAACAACCATAATAATAACAATTGTATATATATAGAACAAACCATTTTCACTTACAGCTCAAAAAACTGTCCTGTTACTTATTTTTAATCATAAATGTTTTGTCAAAATTATGTCCTTTGAATAAGATGTATAAAAACCCAGTTCATTCACCAGGGTTTTTAGACATCTTACCTTTGAAGAAGACGAAGGACCCCCCGTCGAAACGTCGACCAATAAAGAATAAATAATGAAGCAGCAACTAATAAATTTATAAACGACTTCGAAACCTTAATACAATGAATAAAGACATCAACTGTCACAAATTTTCCGAAGATTTTATGATAAAATCGAATGATGTATAGTATATAATTACTGGAACGCACAGATTAATAGATGTCTCACGCTATAGCATAATCTGATGCAATTCACATGTTTGTATTGGCCTAAGGCTATGAACCAACGAGAAATCTGATGCGAATTTGAAAGAGACCACAAGCCGTCCTGATGATTGGGAAACCATGAAACAGGCTGTAGACGGATGGTGTGTCTTTTTGGATTCGTAACAGATTTCTCTCATTCTCGATATCGATGTTTGCGTTAAACGCATGAGAAGTACGACTATTGATATCGTGGGTAGGCCTTTCTAACAATTTGTTAGTGACCTGTTAAAGTGCACGAAATCTCGTGATTTTAAAATTCCACGATGTTAGGTTTAAGCTTCACCCATAGAGAAACTAAAATTAAAGAGAGTGGTCAAACCTGCAGAAAAAGTTGGCACCACGTTTAGACAGTGGCGACATATCTCGCAACTGGCCGAACTAAGTTAGTACAGGCGGGTTTTTTAAATGTATTACTTTTATATGGTTGATATGGTATATATTTCATAATTGATCGATTTGCCATTCCTGTATTTCATATGAATGGTTGTATCATATGAAATACAAGGATGGCAAATCGATCACTAATAAAATATATACAGTAATCGATTCGTAGACTGTTAGTTCGTGGTTGAAATGAAGTTTCAAAATAAATCTTCGTTTCATGATATCAAGAACAAAATAAAAGTTCCTATAAAATTAGAATAATAAGTTTAACACCATAAAAAAACATTTTATTTTATCTAGGACAAGGTACAACTATAGACAAAACAATAATAAAACTCTGAAAAACAGCAAAATTAAAAATATTCTTCAGTCTTATCATGAAATCAACCAAAATGAAAACAAATTACATTTACAACATACCTTCAATAATTTTGTTAATTTATTAGCACAAAGGAGAACGAGTAGATATAACAAATACTCCAGTTTGATGATAATCATTAAGTAGACCATGTACTTCGTACTTCCTCAAATGGTGAAAGAAAAT
Source organism: Gonioctena quinquepunctata (assembly GCA_018342105.1). Lineage (NCBI taxonomy): Eukaryota > Metazoa > Arthropoda > Insecta > Coleoptera > Chrysomelidae > Gonioctena > Gonioctena quinquepunctata. The sequence continues at coordinate 269,859 of JAFIRS010001683.1, read as the reverse complement.
GGAAACTTTTGGATGGAAATAAGTACCAATTTGTGAAAAAAATTCTGCAACTGATGGATGGAAATAAGTATCAGTTTGTGAAAAGCAGCTTATATTTTACCTTGTAGAAGACTATTTCCAGGAATTTCAGCGTCAACACGAATAACAAAACATTCTATTTTCGATGTTGGATTCCGAATTCAAGTCCATAGTATAATTACTATCATTAATTTTTCGATGACAATAACACTAGAATTATTCTGAAATTATTAGGGGGCGTGGTTTGGCATTTTCTGACAAACGTCTAAATTGGAAAATTATCTTTCATCATTTGTTTAATTTGTCTATGGCTTCACCGCACAGATTATAGATGTCACTATCAATAATCTGATGCAATTCACATATATATATATATATATATATATATATATATATATATATATATATATATATATATATATATATATATATCTCGGTTCTTTGTCTGTTCTGAGAAGGGCAAGTTTAGTCATTTGCCATAATCATGATAAATTCAAATGTAGAAATAGAAATAACTATGGAATAATGGCATGCACATTGTTTCACAACCCTCTTCTCTCAGAAGAAAAATCCCAATCTAGCATTGTTGCGAAAATGTCATGAATGCCAGTAACTCAGAACCCCGGTTTGGAATGCTTTGTGCAGTAGCCAGCGATAGAAAACCATTATTGAGGAGGATTTCCATAAAACTCCATGGTCCAAGAGCATCCAGAATAATGTTTTCACTATATGAAAAGGCATCGATAATCACGTTATAAGATGCAGAAATCACTGAATATCTAGGTTTCGCTGGGTCTCCAGAGCAGTGTGTTTGCAGTGGACGAATGACGGAATGACTTCGCAAGTAAACTTTCTCAGATCCCACATGAAAATTACCAAGGTGGATGAAGAAATTAAAGATTATTTTCTGAAGGGAGTTTGGACAATGGAAAACCTGTCACTACCATAACAAACTGTGAGGACTTCAGATATTGCAAAGTTATCGCATCTTAGATGAATTCCCATCCAGAATTATAAAAATCAGAAAGCTGCCATTATAATTGGACAGGAAAACATTCATTTGATAACGCCACGACAAATACGATGTGAAACAGAAAATTCTGTGATGGCAACTAGATGTTTATTAGGCTGGTCGATACCATGGACCTAGTTAGAGGCAGGATGGAAAATATAATGGAAAATGTCATGAATTAAATGAAAGGGCAATTCACAACAGACAGAGTTTCAATGACCTAAATCGAATGAGCCAGGATTTTGAAGGTTATGAAATTAATGAAAAATACAATCAACAGAGTCTGAAATTGGTTTTCTTTGGAGGCAGGAAGACATACAGCTTCCATAAACAAATACCGAGCTTGAAGAGATTGAAATGTACCGAGAAGAGGTGCCGAAAATATGACGAATTCAGAAAGAAGTATTGCCTGAAAATCAGGTTTTATCTAGAAAAGGGCTATGTGACAAAACTCACGAGAGGACAAGCAAAGTATGACCTCGAACCTGGTACCTTTCCAATTTCGTAGTTTAAAACCCAAATAAGCCAAATAAAATCAGGTTGGTTTTTGATGCTGCAGCCAAGTCGATTGGTCTCAGTCTAAATGATGCGTTGTTGTCTGGACCTGATCTCTCACAATCGTTGGTCGTGATCTCATGGAAATTCGGACGAAAGAGATTTGCATTCTGTGGAGATGTGAGAGATCTGTTTCACCAGGTTCGGTTCCGAAAACAGGATAGCTCCTAGCCACGGTTTCTTTGGAGAGATCTACATTACAATAGCGATCTTGATAAATTTTAAATGAAAGAGATCACCTTTGGACCTACGTGCGCTGGCGAATTTGCGCACAATTTGTGAAGAATTAAAACTCGCAGAAATTTCCACAAAATCTCAAGATCCAAAGGGCAATTATTGAAAAGTTTCATGTATTTTGACTCGACTGATACAGAAGATGTCATGAACATGATTTCAGGAGTGAGAATGTATAATTCAAAAAAATTTCAGGGTTGACGTTATAAACTGGACGAGCAATTCTTATTAAGTGCAAGAATATTTCAAGAAAAACATGCTCTTGGCTATATCAAAAAACATTCTCAAGTGGGAGTCAAACCCACGACTTTATGATCTCTATCCATACGCTCTAATCAACTGAGCCATTCGAAGACATAGGAATCGACACGAACTCGTGAATCCTTTCCTTCCACAATTTAATATTCATGTTAGAAAATGAATCGGAAATCGAACGTACTTATCACTTGCCGTCGAGATCCATTACCTATCACTCAACTTCATCGTCATTCGAAGATTTCAGTAGCAGATTCAAGCAGATGATCTCCAACCACTGATAAGATTCAGCCAAATATATGAAGTGAATGTGGAAATATTGTGTCCAAAATACATATAATGAAAGAGGGAATTTTGTGGCATAGTTGACAAATTGTTGAATTAAAGAGCGTATTGCTGGAGATCACAAGGTCGTGGGTTCGACTCCCACTTGAGGATACTTTTTTTTCTTCAATTAAATAATTTGTCCACTATGCCACAAAATTCCCTCTTTAATTATATGTATTTCGGACACAATATTTCCACTTTCACTTTATATATTTGGCTGAATCTTATCAGTGGTTAGAGATCATTTGCTTGAATCTGCTACTGAAATCTTCGAATTACGATGAAGTTGAATAATAGATAATGGATCTCCATGGCCAGTGATAAGTTTGATTTTCGATTCATTTTCTAACAAGAGTATTGAATTGTAGAAGGAAAGGATTTACGAGTTTGTGTCAATTCACATGTCCTCGAATGGCTCAGTTGGTTGGAGCGTATAGCTAGAGATCATGAGGTCGTGGGTTCGACTCCCACTTGAGAATGCTTTTTTTTTCTTTAATTTAATAATTTGTCCATTATGCCACAAAATTCCCTCTTTCGTTCTTATTATTATTATTATTAAAGCATATAATGATATGAGCGGTTAACTGCAGATAATAGAAATTCGACGCGCCTCACGATTTTATTTCATTCTGATCAATGCCCTATATTGATGAGGAGAGTGGTGTGATGACTGATGCCTGGTACCTACCTAACTATTTTTTAGCTTTGAGTACATTATCTGCATGATTGTTATGTTTCTTTACAATATTTTTTTTTAAGTTTTTAGATTTTTATTTAGTTACTTTATATTTTTCATTCTTTTCAATTCATTGAGTGCCTCATTATTACAAGAATTCTTCCTTGTCAGTTTGTTGCAATCTAACTCCTCAATACATAATCCATCCAAAGACTTTACCCGACTCAGTGCCACGTAAGATTGTCGTCCTTCGTCAAACAATTTCGATCCTAAATACACAACTGCGTGGTCTACAGTGCTGCTCTGCATTTTGTGGACAGTGGAAGCCCATCACTAAATTATTCTATGATCAGCTATTTTGTTCCGGACGCCATCTTGGATTTGGAACTAAACCCCTTTTTTCCGAACGCCATCTTGGGCTTGGTATTTTTTCATGGTCTCTGTATTCTATAGTTTAGCTTTTTAACTTTATATCGATGTTGAGGATGTCGTAAAAAAACTATGTAATCCGCCATTTTGTGGCGGCGGCCGTCTTGTATTAACAATGATACTGAATACATATTATTGTTTTGTCATCTGAACTGAAGGTGCGTACCAAATTTCATATCAATCGGTCAACAGGAAGGGGGTAAAATTTCAATTACCAGATTTGACCCACACAAGACCTAAACAAGGCAATCTAAAAAAAATATATATGAAACCGTTTGAAAATATGGGACAGTGCACTGAGTCGGGGCAAAAGTTATATGACTATCCATAAGAATTGTAATCATAAACAAAATATTGCGATGGTTAATTCGTTATTTTAATTTGTTATAAGTATGTATAGTATTTCTAATTCCAATTGGACCCACATAAAAAGTTTCGTGAAGGAATTCTCTAACACACGACAGAACTTCTTTATGATTGTACCTGGAACGCTTTGAAAGTAAAAACACTGATAGTATATAAATTTCCCATTTGCCGGGAAGTGCATATGAACACTCCTCGTAGTGCTCTTATTTTTATTGCCGTTCCAATTGGGATTAGAATAACTATACTATGCGGGACAAATTATTTGAGACACACAGCTGAAGGTTTTGTCTCAAATAATTTGTTCCGCATAATAAACATGACAGTATTGACTTAGTCGATACTTTGTGGTAGGAATGGCAATGCTGTAGGGCTGCGCCGGTCCGGTTACAAAAAAAAGTAATTTACGAAAATGTTTAAAAAAATTGCGGATATGTATCTCATTGAGGACTAATCGCGAAAATTGGGTTGATTTTTGTTATATATTCACAAAATGTTAATGGGATGTAGAAAAGACAATTCAGAAGATGTGGTCAATCAATTCAGCAAAGTTATTTTCATCGAAAAAAATCTTTGAGTAGGTATATTATTCTCGCTTACATGGTGACTAACATTCGAATTATTTTGCGAGGTGTTTTGTTTTCCATATAGCCTAAGTAATTTGATAGCTGTCTGAACCAAAATTATATTTTTGCGTCACCTCATCATGTCAGAAATCGAGGTAAAAGGCAAATAAGCATTCTTCGTCTTCGATCACCATTTGAATACCATTCTAATGATCACGTTCTTGAAAAAAGTATTTCCAATCAAAAATTATTATCATAATTCAGAGTATACGTCTAAAATTATTTGAAATGCATTCTTTCGATGAAACAAAAAATATATTTTCAAACTTACGAAATATAAAATGATCGACAATTCACCTTTATAGAAAGAGGAATTTTGTTTTGAATTTGAATATGTAAGAATTGGGTTCTCAAACTTCGAATTCTAGAGTACTGTGGAATTAATGCCCATTCAAGGTTTGTTTGTTGCGATCTCAACACCATAATGACCTAACTGCTGTTCTTGGGCTTTTCCGCTGAAGAAGTGCTCCTGATGAGGACTTTTTTATCGGATCGAATACAGAATACTCGGACCCTTACCTTTCAGCTTGTATATCTGCGACTTTTACCAATACGTTCAGGAATGCAAAATACATCACTACGCAGACGACACCCAGCTTTACTTTCCCTTCCAATTTCAGAATTTTGACACTGCTCAGCTATCCATAAATCGACAACTTCAGGCAATATTCGACATTTCCTCAGCCCATAAATTGAATCTCAATTCAAAGAAGTCGGCAGTTATGATTTTTGGACCCAAAAGAATCAGAGGTGAAACCCAGAACCTACTACAAATTCGCATTGATAATGATGTCATTACAATTGTTTCCGAAATAAAAAATCTAGGTTTGTGGTTTGACCAGGAGCTCCGCTTCACAAGACATGTAAGTCACATAACCCAAACTTCCTCCAATGTTCTCAGACAATTATATCCAAATCGTGATCTTCTATCAACTAAACTCAAACTCAAACTATGTTAGTTGCTAATAATCTCAAAAATCTCCTACTGCGATAGTGTTTATGGACCGGCTCTGAGAGAATCTGATTCATTGCGTTTGCAACGTATTCAAAACAACTGATTGCGTTTTTCGTTCGGTGTTCGAAAATACGACCATATATCCTCTGTACTAAAGGAATCAGGCTGGCTGAAACTGGAGAAGCTTAGAGCCTTGCACCTCTTAACCATCACCCTCAATTTATTAATAAATTGTAAACCGGATTATCTTGCAAAAAAACTCAAATTTTTTTCAAATATAAATAGGTTTGCTATACGCAATGGGTCAATTCAAGTCATCCCCAAGCATAAATCATCTATCTTTACCCGCAGTTTTTCTTATTTTGCACCAAAATACTACTTCTTCTTCTTCTTCGCACAAGGTGGGCTGGTTCCGAAGAACCCCGTACACGTAGGCCTTTCTATTTGGGCCCATTGTCGCCCACTTGTTCTGAGAAAATCAGCTGGGCATGCCGATTTCTTTGACAAAATTCAGCAACTTCCTCAGCTGAATCTCCTTGACGTCCTCTGGGTTTAGAATTATGCTCCCAAGGTTGATCTCCCTCTGGTGCACCAAGGCTGGGCACTCAGTGAGGATGTGCGACGATGTCTCGTCATCTTCCAGGCACCATCTGCATAGGGGATCATCTGTGATCCCGATGAGCTCCATGTGCCTGTTCAGGTGATTATGTCCCGTTAGGAGCCCAGTCACAGTATTGATGTCCCGTCTGTTAAGTGACAGAATCTCTTTAGACATTTTTTTTCCTTGGCTCCTTTATATGGAGCTTTGATTGCCTCATGCCTGGCGCCTCTTGCTATGTTTTAAGGAACTGCTTTTGTAGCAGTTCCTCCATGTTTGAGATTGCCAGGCTGCTGGGTTATTCCCAGGATGGGTTCAGGTCCGACTGGGGTCTTTCCCGATCCTATCTTGGCTAATCTGTCTGCATCCTGGTTCCCGGGGACACCTGAGTGTCCCAGGACACATATGAGGCTGACTTTGCTTGTTTTCGATAAATTTTCTATGGCGTTTCTACACTCGGACACCAGTTTGGATACAATCTATTTCCGCCTAACGCCATAATAGCAGCTTTGGTCCGAGTAGATGGCGTAGGCCATCACTTTTTGCGGAGTTTCCTGACATCCAGCATAGCATATACTTCAGCCTGGAACACTGAGGCATATTTGCCTAAAGGAACTGAGATTTCTCTCTTTGTTCCTTCTTCGTAGACCCCTGCGCCAAACATTCCCCAAATCTTGATCCATCTGTGTACCAGGTTGATCCTTGGTTGGGGGGTCTGTTAGGCGCATTGTCTTCCCATTCCTCCCTTGTGGGGATGGTTACGTTGGGTCCTTTTCTAAAATCCAGAACAGGCGGGGTGCTGTCTCTTTCCATTAATAGGACTGGACTGGACTGGACCAAAATACTACAATATGCTACCCAGTGGATTTAGGTCTTATACAACCAATAATTCCAAAAAAAAAAGGTGAAACTGCATTACCATGATTTATATATTCCTACTTTTTCACACCATGAATATAGATTACTATCCTTTTTTTCTTCTTATCTATACATTTTTATTATTTTTATTATTTGTAGAGGTTGAGTTTAAAAACAGCCTATGCTGACACTCCACTTATTCACCATGTTTTCCATTGAGGCTTGTACCTTTCATTTTACTTTTACCATTAGTTTTGTATTCTATGGTGATTAAAGACGATTTATTATTATTATATGTATACTTGGAGGGAAATAGTTGTTGGTACCATTTCTTCGGTTTTCAAAATCATAATCTGATTTTCATTTCTACGGCGGGATTTTCATAAAATGTCATAACGTAGAAGAAATCATTGATTACCTTCATTTCGTAAAGAAAGCACCCACCATTCTCCCCAGTTTTTATATATTTTTTTGTATAACGGATTTCTCAACTTTCTATGATATTTCATTGACTACATGTCACTGTTACTATAACATAACTAAGTGCTTTGTATTCGAATGATAGTTTCGAAGTTATTATTCGGTTCTTAGTTGTTGACGTTTAAGCCATTCGACTCCTGGTAAAATTCGAGTTTTAGATAAAATGAATGATAATGCAATCAATAGAGATCTCCATTAACTCCCAAAATGAAAAACTCTTTCGTAATATGAACCGTTTCGAAATAAGAGTAATGGCAAGAAGTTGAGAAAGTGACTATAGAATTATGTACTCTTCATTATGTTTTCAAGAATATCAGGTATATATTTATGAAACGCCTTCCTCAATAATGAAATCAAAATATCAAAGTATTGCGACTGAATATATGTAATTTGGGTATAGGAATTGAAACTACACCTCTGCGGTGGATTATCCCCTAAATTACTAGCATCCAGAATAATTGACGAGTTATTATTGCACCGATTTTATCAGAAAAACTTTCTTATTGTTATTTGAAATGAGGTGAATTATACATCCGTTGTAATTCGAATAAGAAACTAGTTGAATATGCATTTTATACTCACCCTCAATGTATCATTCATTGAAAGAATTCTGTCATATTTTGTGGAATCCATTGATTTGGGAGCCATTTTTTCGACAGTCCTGAGTGGTTCCCTAGAATGAAAAGATATTATGAGTTATAAGAAGGCACACTCCTTGAATCATTTTGAGAATCAATCAACCAAACGGATAGGAATCCCAAAAAATCGATATCTACCCATTCCACCCAAATTTCTGTGAATTTTAAAGTGTTTCAATGAAGCTGAATGAAATTAGTATTGAAAAAACATTTTGGTTTTTAATGGAAATTGAGAACAGTTACCGAGTTTTGCCCTGGTGTTGACTCGACTTCTATGTTTTCAATCACAAAGTCCCACAACTGTATCATTGTAGACACAACATGATTATGACTATACTAGTATTATTCGTATTAGCAATATAGATAGATGGGAATATGAGAAATTGTAGTTCATTGTTAGATGAAGATAACTGAAACTGATGATATAATTATACCTTACTAATCATAAAAATTATGTCGGTGTGAAAAAAACACAAATTTAGCACTATCAGTTCCGGTGAGATAGCTGATGCTCAATGAAGATTGATGCATGGTCTCATATATGTTTCTCATAAGTGTTCCATACAATTTCAACACATTTTACTACTCTTTGTCTCACCTTATGTTTAGGAAACTAGTATACACCAATTACGAACAACCCGGTGATGATAATGAAAATAAGTGGTTCCTAATATATAAAGAATTCCTGGGAACTTTATCAATATTAAAGCACACATATTATTTTTTAAAGCTGAGTTTGTCATTATATTTTGGTTAATTCCATTCAGAATGAGGATGATTTATCCATATTTCTATTTTATGTTACATTAAACTCATGCATTTTTCTATTCATTCAAATTATACTGCAACTAGAAAACGATGCTACCCAGAGAAATAAATTACAAATTTACTTTTCTGTGCTGTAACATCATCTTTGGTAAAATCAAGATTCATAGTTATCGGCACTACATTTCAACTCAATGCGTGGAAAAAAACAAATTTGTAATAATTTTTTTGTATCAGTGTCTTCAGTTACATGGCTGTTTTATTATCAATAATATTTATCAGGTTTTGGGGGAGTTATTGTCTATGTTGAAGGATGAGTTGAGAGTTCAAAATAAGCAGAAATTTTCATCAAGATAACATATATTATTGTAGAAGGGGCCGTGTTGTATCTTTTGGGGCAAATATTCCATATAAAACTTGATGTCATGCTCGTACATCTAAGTATCTAAGATATCCCAGGTCTATTTTATCTTCAAAATGAAATTTCACTGAATCTTCAATCAAAGAAAAAGAAGAGCGTGTTTATAAGTTGATAACATTAAATATCAATAAAAATATTTTTCTTAAAAGATCCTTATTATTTTTTTATAATTTAATTCTGATCAACAATAGATAATTGTCAAAACATTGTTTTTTTTACCCCAAGAATAGTACACATTTCAAGTAAACTTTTTCAAAACATATTGTTCGAAATCAGTGGGAATTGATTAGTCAACTATTGCTACCACGATAAATAAAAGAGATTCCATATTACTCAGTTTATTTTCATTAAAAATACTCCTGATGTATTTTGCAGTTTTCAAAGAAGTCCTATGGGCCGTTCATTTATTCGATTTTCATAAAACATCTAAAGAAAGGTGATATGTTCACGATATAGTCAAATATACTAATTTCATGCAATCTTCTTAGAATTGTGATTACAAGGTGGGCAGAATAAGGTCGAAAAACTTCATTTGAAGAATTTACACGTAATTTGAAAACACAAAATTTCTTTCAATATGTGACGGAATTTCTTTCTGGTTGAAAGACAGGGCGATAAATCGGCGCCAAAAATATCGGTTTTGAATATTTGCTCAAAAACCTCTAAGCGAAAAAATCTGAAAATCGACATACCATACAAGCCAGGTGGATGAAGTAGAGATGTCCAACCTACTCAATTTCAATTAATGAAGAGTAGTTATTATTTTATGTTCGAGCGCGCCTTCATTGTGTTTCTGCAGAATCAAAGAAAAATTGGTTGTCCTTATAATGCAGTTTAAGGGTCAGTTCAGTTTTAGTTATTTTTGCTGCGGACATGAAGAAAGACGAAATGATAATGACGAAAAAAAATTTTTCGAAAAAGTAGCAGAAAATCCAAGTACCACTATTTTGGCAATTTTAAATTTGATCCATCGATCTATCCCTTCACGGATTGTATGTGACCAATAAACATACCCATTTCGCCTCCTGAAGGCCAGGGCTTTGAATGGTCCTTTTTTTTGCCGATGGTTCATGCAAATAACTCTCCTTGATATATTTTACATGTTTCACTAGCAATAGATATTTCAATAGAATATGGAGAAAATCCCTTCGTGATGTTTTGAAAAGGCTAATATTTCAGTAGGTTTTAATGTTTGAATGGATGATTTATGAGATTTTGTTGGGAAGTTCTATCTGAGCTTATTAATACGACCAGCCCAATGATGAACTGTTTGGTGGATGCGCAAAAGTAGCCCCAATCACTAACCTGCGCGTTCTCCTGATTTCACTCCACTCGACATTCCTATAATTATATTATTTAACATCTCAAATAACTATTATATTCAATAACTGTGGAATCTGTTGGAGATTTATATGTGAAGATCTTATTAGCATGCACGATAATCAAGCAGACTTCAATTATGTATTGAACGTATAGGGTGCATACGAATATTTACCCCAAAAGTTTTAACTTACGTTTGCTTATTTGTTGCCATATGAAGAAGGAAGACGCTTCTAATGATTTTGACATTTTAAGAATGATTTTCAGCAAATGACTTTTTTCTCTACACGATACATGATCAGATATGAGGTGAGAAAATATATACTGCAAAGTAAAGTTCATCAACTAATTTTCAAGCAAGCTTAGCAATGACGTTTCGTTATGTGAAATAGTCGATGGTAATTCTTACGTTGTAATTACCTTACATTTACCAATATGGGAAAGAAAATTGAAGTAATCAGGACATTTTGCCTAATAAGTCAGAGGCATAAATAGGTAAAATTGCCTTCAGACTAGTCGACTGATAGTGAACTTTTTGTTTTAAACACTATAATAAAACAAACAATCGAAGGTTAGAAGAAGATGATAATAGTTTACTGTATATTGTGTATCTCAACCTACATGCTTATTCGTAGAAGCTTTCAAGATGAACATGGCGTATGCAAGTGATGGTTTCGCATTCACATCTAGTTCGGATTTTATTTGCGATACAAATTTTTATGTGATAATGTTGAATTTTACTCATGTGAAACAAGTGGGCCCCTACAAAATATCAATATTGTATAGAAAACATTCATAAAATTGAGTGCACTTTCTCAACTTTCTTCATAAAACACTGCAAAAACTAATTTACCATGTAAATCAATCATTAAAATGTGGTCGATTCGAGAAAATTACGGATTATTTTTGCAATGGCCAAAACGGTTCAAGCCAAAAAATATGGCGTCCATATGGGACCTATAAGTCGCATTTTCAAAAAATTTCAATTTTGAAAACACATTGGCTTTGTTCAGAGTCGAAACTACCTTTATTCCTGACTTTGAAGTCCATTTTCCTTATCTTGGGATTTCAACCTTTTCACATTGTGGTCGCGTGATGAAATATTTTTTCGTGCAATATTTCTATACATTCCGTTTTCTGGTTGAATTGGAATCGTGGATAATGAATTTATATTGTTATTATTTGATAGTCCGAGCAGAAATAATAAAATTATCATTTTAATTCCTAAAACGCAGTGAAAATAAACATGATTTTCTACTTCTTGTTGATGGTAAAACCAAGTATCTCTGTCTACCCTATACCAAGTTACTCAAAGAATACGACATATACCACAAAACCCTATAAGCGTTCATTCTGAAATTGTAGTGTTTATTCTGGAATTGAACATCAAATTTGAAAATAGTACGCGATAATTGTATTCAGTGCACATTTTGTTATAATAATATCCATGATAATGTCATCTCGGTATGAAAAGATGGTGTGTAGTAATGCTAACTTTGCAGAATGCGGTGCCCGAAAATATTGAACTCAATTTGTTTCCCAATTGTGACAACCTCACAATTATTGGTGTTGAAATTTTCGAAGTCATCGTTTAAACTCATCAATCTTTTATTTTTTAACTACTTGCTTTCGTTTTCTTGCACTTTATTCAAACTATATTGAAAACGTCACGGCAGTAGTTTACCGCTGGCCGCAGACGAAGCTTGCCGAACGCAGCTTATCTATACATTCATTCTGTACATTCTGTCAATCCATCCATTACCGGCCTAACCTAACATAACCATGTTTTGTATTGCCTCCGTTGATGACTAACACTTATTGCTTTCATATTTTTATTCATAATGATGGATGATGAGTGTTCTGTAATAGTTGCCGTTATAAAAAGACGTGGAGCCCATAGTAGAATATTCCTATGTACTACTCAAGTGAGAACATGGTGGCTCTGTCTTTGGACTTTGGGAAGTGTAGATTCGGATTATATTCTCATTCTGGCAGCTTATCGATAGTAGTTGGTGGTATACTTGTATGGTTTGATTCTATTCGAATTTCTACTTGGCATTTTATAGATTTCTAAAATTCAGCTCCAAAATAAATTATTTGAAGAGAGTAAATTGTATCATGTAATCCTTATCCGACTAGATTCCTAGTTCAATATCTGATAATAGACCATATAATGTATAGTATTTTTGCATAGAATTCAGTAATAATTGTCATTATCAGTTCACCTAATCAGCTGATTATCTCCGTAATTGCATTTTAGACAAGGGGCTATCTTGGACCTTTCTGTTAAATTTCGGTTCCTTCATAATAAGAGGAAAAATCAAATATGTCAAAGTCTGTATATATGGAAATTGATGTTGGTATACATGTAAGGAATTGATAAACTCCGACATCCTTTGACCGATCACCATGGAAGTTGGTACATCTGGGTGTTTTTTCATGAAGATTTTTATGCTGTCCATTCAACTCAAATTCGCCACTAGATGGCGCTGCAGCCCATCAACTTCCATATCATTCAACCGATCGCCATGGTACCCCCTAGCATCGTTATTATTGCCTATAGAAAAAAAGGTAATTCTGAAAGTTGTGTGGTTATAACAGAATTCAAATAAAACTCTATCAAAAATACAGTAGCGTGCAGATTTCACGGGATATGTTTTCAATGGGATACCCTATATATTATTAAATTTTAAAAATAATATTTTTTCTGATTTTAAAAATATACCATATGTTACCCCTATCTTATACCGTGTTTGTATTATTAAACGTCGAAAAACTTTGCGGATTTCATTTTTGGTAAATTTGACTTCGTTGTAGACATTTATTCTAATTAGACAAATATTGTAGTAATCTCGCCCTCATTGTAGAACAGTAGGTATAAACTAGGACAAAGAATGCCCAGGCAACTTAATTGGTGCCGGAAGGGGTAATGTAGAGTATATAGTAGATCTGTTTACCGACTATTTTTCCCTGGCTATATGGACATACGTGAGCTGATAATTAAGTTAATATTAACTAGAAAGTTCTACCTGAAAGTTCAAATATTTTCATTCTGCTGGTTACCTTCAGCTCGAATTCAACCTAATAAATAACTTCATTGAACCATGAGGCTGAGTCTGCATGAAAAATCCATAGCACTAAAGCGCTCTGGATTTTTATCTATGCAGATGATTCGTGCTACTGCTCTAAGACAACGATGCTTCAGTATATCAGCCAAAATTCAGCCGTCAGAATATTAAGTCGAGTTATATTCGTCAAAACAAATGCCCGACAAATCATTAGAAAACACAATGACTGAAAGTACAGTGTTGAACCGCTAATCGTTTCAGAAGTCGATGCCGTTATCGTAGCTGCAGCTCCTATTTTTCCAATTATATTAAAGTGATGTACCTACTTTGTTCAACTCTATATATGGCTTGAGTGACGGTGCACTACTGTGACCACTAATTTTGATCATTTCTTGGACTCCTAACTTGGCCATTGGAATTTATTGTTGAGCGACTGGCATTATTAGTGATTTTTTATTTTCAGTATTCAACCCACATTTTTGCTGTCAATCATATATTCCATTTACCAAAAGTATTCCTTCCTATCGGATAATTTTTATACCAAGATGATACAGTGATGATTGGGAATGACAAAATATCGGTCCGTAGTTATACTTGCGTTTTCATTCCTTCCTCTATAAGTTTGTGGGAAAGTTTAACCGGGATCTGTGCTGATTTTTTGGATCAGCCATCTTGTTCGGGAGAGTTTTTATCACCACTTCGGCAAGTTCGTGAATATGGGGTTATATTGAATACGTCCTCACTGACTTCCATCATTGTTCAGTTCTACTTGGAAATTATAGACACAACAGTTGACTCCTTCATTTCCCCTACATGCTAACTCCAACGATGCAATGTGGAGATATTTCATATGAAGACCATTCATTATTATTATCACAAGCATCAATCTGAAGATTCTGAAGTTGCTTTCCACTCGCATTTCTAGCAGTGTGAACCTCAATATCAGAAAAATGATTCAAACCTCGTTTGAATTCTCAAAAATTATTTTCTCGCACCATCTCAGGGGTCGTGATCCAAATTGTTTCGACACTATCTCTATAATCTTCACCATCACATTTCCGCATGTTCACAGCTCAGTCATCAAACATTCTTGATCTTTCAGTAGTTGGAGTATCCCGCTGTAGTTTCTATTTCCCTGAATCACAGAACGATGTGAACTGACGCCATATAGATTTCTTTGTAATAACTGTGTTCACTGGTTCAGCTGATCTAACAGTCATGAATCTCTTCTCTAGCAGAGTTTCCGAATCAACAGTGGAATTCATTGCACAATAGAATAATAATACCAAAACCCGCAGTGGGTTCAATCTTGACCTTCAACAAATAATGAAATGTCATCGCAATGTAAACCAACAAAAAATGAATTGTCTTGACAACAGTGAAAAAATACCTGCACTACTGCATGTTTTTTCCCGATTAATACACGCCTATTATTAGAACCAATGAGATTTCTTCAATTTCTTTTAATCGACGAATTAACAGTAATTTCTTATGATAAAAAGCTATCTAGGTTTCCCAATAACTGATAAATATGCACCATGCTTTTGATCAACTATACCGTGAATGGTGGCATTCACAATTCTATACTTTGACAACTGTCACTGTCAGATTATTTTCAAGTTTTCTCAATACAACGTCGTTTCAAAATGGCAAGATTTGGTCAAGAATCTTTAGAAAATATCGAAAAAACTGTACAGAATATTATTCCGAAAAGTACAGTAAATAAACAAAAGTCGAAAGGGGAAACATTCTCAGTTGGATATTGTTTCCCTTTTCAACATGAATACCCCACAAGAGGTTATCTTGACGATGGAAGATAGTGACTAAAATGTATCTTTCAGTCGCAGATGATTCCATATCTGATTTTATGAATATCCTGTTCATATTTTCAACAAATCAATCTATCATACCCCATGACAGGTTTTAATGTCAGAAAACACTCATTTCAAAGTGTCTCTCCAAAAGAAATGATTCTAACATTTCCATCTTTGCAAAGTGAGATTGCTTCTTGAGAATGTGTTTTCTATTTCTTCCGGTCCTCCTGATGATCGTGGAAGCGTGAAATAGATTTTCGTCGACAAAAATGTATTGAGGACCTAGTGAATGCGATGTCTCTCTTGCGTCAATGTTACGAATGATTTCTGGTGAGTACTCTTTTTCGATAAACATTCTTCTTTGCCTCATTCATCTTCATGAGTTCTTAATTGAGACTGGAATAGAAAATCAAATAACTATCTGAATGAAAATGCAAATTTTCAATTTTCTTTTGAGTTGGGGTCTTTTCAGAATATCTATCAGGTGTAGTTTAATGACCAGCGTGGCTTTAGCCGGGAAAGTAGTTGTTTTCTATTAGAAATTCACAAAAATAACTTCATTTTAATCGTGGGATTTTTCAATTCACAGAAAAATCTTTTTATCAATATCCAATTGAGAATGTTTCCCTTTTCAACATGAATACCCCACAAGAGGTTATCTTGACGATGGAAGATAGTGACTAAAGTTTATCTTTCAGTCGCAGATGATTCCACATCTGATTTTATGAATATCCTGTTCATATTTTCAACAAATCAATCTATCATACCCCATGACAGGTTTTAATGTCAGAAAACACTAATTTCAAATTGTCTCTCGAAAAGAAATGATTCTAACTTTTTCCATCTTTGCAAAGTGAGATTGCTTCTTGAAAATGTGTTTCCCATTTCTACCGGTCTTCCTGATGATCGTGGAAGCGAGAAATAGATTTTAGTCGACAAAAATGTATTGGGGACCTAGAGAATGCGATGTCTCTCTTGCGTCAATGTTACGAATTATTTCTGGTGAGTACTCTTTTTTGGAAAACATTCTTCTTTGCCTCATTCATCTTCATGAGTTCTTAACTGACACTGGAATAGAAAATCAAATAACTATCTGAATGAAAATGCAAATTTTCAATTTCAGATTTTTTCTTTTGAGTTAGGGTCTTTTCAGAATATCTACCAGATGTAGTTCAATGTTCAGCGTGGCTTTAGCCGAGAAAGTGGTTGTTTTTTGTGAGACATCCACAAACAATAACTTCATTTTTATCGTGGATTTTTCAATTCACAGAAAAATCTTTTTATCAATATCCAATTGAGAATGTTTCCATTTTCAACATGAATACCCCACAAGAGGTTATCTTGACGATGGAAGATAGTGACTAAAGTTTATCTTTCAGTCGCAGATGATTCCACATCTGATTTTATGAACATCCTGTTCATATTTTCAACAAATCAATCTATCATACCCCATGACAGGTTTTAATGTCAGAAAACACTAATTTCAAAGTGTCTCTCCGTAAGAAATGATTCTAACTTTTTCCATCTTTGCAAAGTGATATTGCTCCTTGAAAATGTGTTTCCCATTTCTTCCGATCTTCCTGATGATCGTGGAAGCGTGAAATAGATTTTCGACGACAAAAATGTATTGATGACCTAGTGAATGCGATGTCTCTCTTGCGTCAATGTGAGGAATGATTTCTGATGAGTACTCTTTTTGGAAAACATTCTTCTTTGCCTCATTCATCTTCATGAGTTCTCAATTGAGACTGGAATTGAAAATCAAATAGCTATCTGAATGAAAATGCAAATTTTCAATTTCGGATTTTTTGTTTTGAGTGAGGGTCTTTTCAGAATATCTATGAGATGTAGTTCAATGTCCAGCGTGACTTTAGCCGGGGAAGTAGTTGTTTTCTGTTAGATATTAACAAAAAATTACTTCATTTTTATCGTGGATTTTTCAATTCACAGAAAAATATTTTTATCAATATCCAATTGATATCCCTTTTCAACATGGATACCCCACAAGGGGTTATCTTGACGATGGAAGATAGTGACTAAAGTTTATATTTCAGTCGCAGATGATTCCACATCTGATTTTATGAACATCCTGTTCATATTTTTAACAAATCAACCAAAAGTCAATATGGAAACAGTTTGAAATATTTTTAAAAGAGAAACATTATGAACTTATATAAACTGCTTCAAATCAAGAGCTTGTATTAGTCATGAAAGATTGGGCTTTCAATATGAAGAGAGCTGATGGTAAAGTTTATGAAGAATGCGTTATAAAGACTATATATGGAATGTGACTGCAAAACTTCTTCGAAAAAAATACTATAAATAGTACGCCCGAACATTCAATCCATTTGCAGACATTGAATTCGAAGAAGCAAGGAATGCAAAAAATGCGAAACGGCAGCTTCAGTCATCCCAAAAGAGAAAGCAAAGTAACTGCTCTAGTAGAAATAATATATGAAATAATGAATTTGTGGACGAAGATTGATATATAAGAACACCTAGGGAGAAGAAAGATGCTAATCATTTTTCAAAGAGGAAAAGAAATCGAATGGCAACCCAACTGGAAGAATTGAATACAACCCGATTTTTTCTAAAACATGCTAGGGTGGAGCGCAAAAATTGTCGGACAGTAAGTGGTTAGTGCCTAATGACAATAATCTTCATGTGTGCCCGGTGAGGTTATTTAAAAAACTTATGTCTAAACGCACTAAGTACAAGAATTACGTCAGACGGTAAATCTATTTCTGACTGTGAATCCTTACTGGGATAGAACAATTCTGGATGGTACAAAAATGTGGCTATTGGGATAAATGATATTGGAAAATGGACCAAACAATCTGCGGAAAGAATATGGCTTGACACTGTTACAAACAAGATCACTCAAATCGATCAAGTGCTGTATCAAATCTTGCTAAGTCAGGTGTCCCGGAAGAACAGCTCATCAAAATGACTGGACATGCAAATGCTTAGTCATTAGGCCCCTATTCACAGTTAGACGAGGAACATCATGCGAAATTAATCAACAACTGAGACCTTAACCTTCTGGGATCCAAACTACAAAAGAGATATAAACATTATATAGGAAAATTCTACTACGAAAAACATTAATAATTACAAAAAAAAAACTGGTCATAATATAACATACAACTATTGCACTTTCAATGTTCATAATATGTATGTTACTGAAGATCAGTCAAATTCTAAATAATTTGTGATTATTTTAATATGTTTTCTAAATTTGAAATGTTTATTGTCAATATGGAATTCTTACTTCTCAATTGAATTTTCTGTTTCAAACTAAATTCTCTTTATGATGTAGTTGTGTATTAATCTCCCTGAAATACATTCGATAATTTTTTCTATAGATAAATACATTTCAAATCATATTCAAATTTTATTGTCATTTGGCAAAAAATCTCGAATCAAGGGAAGTGAAAAAAAATCGCTCGAGCAAGCTCTCGCGATTTTTTCACTCTTTTGATTCTCGATTCTTCGCCATGACAATGAAACTTTCATACAATCAAACATGTATTTATCGACAAAAAAATATCTCTTATGTATTTAACCTCGAAAAATATCTGGTGTTTTCACATTTAGACTTTCTCTTAACGACAGAAAAATGATGTGATTTTTTTTAATTTTGTATTTTCATGACATGATTGCATTAGAAATAGTTATTGAATACTTCCTTAAGGCGAAAAATCATAAAAATAACCTCCGAGAATATATACAAAAATGAAAGGGCGAACTAACATTTGCCTATAGGCTAAATTTACGTTTTTTTAAGAAAGTGAGATCTTCCGTCACGAAATATATTTGAGAAGCAACTGAATTACGCTTTGTCGATGGATGATTGGTTCCTACACTTAAGTAGTACACGTTCTTGTGATAGCAATCATCATTTCCACGATGAGATTCCAACAATTCCGGAGCAAAGAAGATGTTTAGGTGAATCACGATCAATCTGCAAGCAAGCGTTTTCCAACCCGTTTTCAAGAAATATACAACTATGTGAGTTGGATTAGATGCAGATTCCGTTCATAACTGTTCTTCTGGCTGTCGCTTATTTTATAGTGCACGTGAATTGATATGGCATCGACATTAATTCTAAATTGCAGATAAATTGGTCATGAGCACGGCTCATGAGCTAATAAATAAGAATTATGGTATACCACTTCGACACGAAACAACCATATGTGTTGACAAGATGAATGGGACTATAATTGGAATCTATATATCTCCGTGTCTTTTGAATATTCATCCAACCTCGTTGTCTATGATATCTCAATACTCATGAAAACTGATATGAAATGAGATGTCATCAAAATTTGAATAAAAAATTCGAAACATTTACTCGAGCTCAATCTGACGAGAGATTGAAAATTCCGCAAACAGGTCGTGAAACGTTTTATGGATGTAATTTTTGGTGAGTGGTGTGAATTAATTCTCTCGACAGTCTCTTTGTTTGGGTGGTCTGAGTCCAAAATGAAACTTTTGTCAAAGCAATCAATTTTATAGGAAACAGCGACATGTAGGTACAGAATGGATTTTATTTCACACAGTTCATTACTGTGTTTTTATGGCTTAGTTACCAACTACATAACAGTGTACTTCATGCGGGCATGAAGACCAAAAAACAATTATTTGATTAACTCATTATAAGCTTCATTATTAAATTACAAAATGTGAAATGGAAGAATTATGTAAATATCTACTGAAGTTTTATTAGTCGAATTCACATGGAATTGGCAATTCTCGAAGTAACCGGTGATAGGTAGATTGCCTGCAGTAGATACTGATTCATCTTTTATTGTCTGAGTATCTAGTTTATGTAAAGAAAAGTCAGATCCAGGAGGTATGCCTGCCAGCTTCCTTGAAACCTATTCAGCAACCGACGTACTCTTCCATCCACCATGGTGCTTCAAATGGTCATACTGGCTCTAGCCTATGCCAGAAGAGTTGCCGATGTTCGATGCAGACAGTTATCTCAGAATAGCTCATACCCAGATATTTCGCAATGATGAACGGGTTTTTCCGAATGTGATTTTCCCACCTAGCTGTACAGTAGAAGAAGAAGAAAAAGAAATATTTATTTAAATAGGGTACCCTAATATACAAAAAATTCAATACTATACTATAAATTAAACAGTGGGTAGGTAGTTAATCTAAATTGATAAGAAAAAAAACAGAATACAAGTAAACCTAATTAAGTTGAAATATAAGGCACAATTCAATAATTAACATATTCTTCAGACATTATATTTTATCAAACATTTTGTATGGATTCCAATAACTGTTTTT
Source organism: Gonioctena quinquepunctata (assembly GCA_018342105.1). NCBI lineage: Eukaryota > Metazoa > Arthropoda > Insecta > Coleoptera > Chrysomelidae > Gonioctena > Gonioctena quinquepunctata. The sequence continues at coordinate 249,146 of JAFIRS010001683.1, read as the reverse complement.
TAAAAACGCTTAATGATGGACTAGATTTAACAATGTTTGGTAGTTTATTATAAGTAGCAAAGCCTTTGAAAATTAAAGAATTCATGGCACTTCTCTTATTCGTTCTGTATACATACAAATTGGCGTTGTTTCTTGTGGCATATTTATGAACATCTAAATTCAAATTAATAAATTCACTAAAGTATGAAGGTGCTAAGTTATTTAGTATTTTATATACAGGGTGACCCTGGACTACCCCTTTTCCTTTCGGAAATGTATAGATGGGGTCAAAATATCACCAGTACTTCATATAACTTTTGTTCCGAAAAGCCTTCGTTACCAAGTTACGAGCCCTCAAACTTACAAAATGAAAAATGTTTTTCTTTGATAACTTTCAAAGTGAATACTCAAAATCATCTTAATTCTGGTGATTGACTAAACGAATGAATTCCTTCGATGAGCTTTCATGCAGGAGTCAGTTGTTTTGCTACAAAGTCAGGAACGGACTACCCCCGATGGTCCACATCCCAAAACTTTGAAATGACTGGGATTTGTCAATATATTTCAACAGAACAAGGTTACCTGGACAATTTCCTGAATGAAAGTATTGTGTGGAAAATCTATCGGAGCAACGATTTTCGATAAAAATGCATTTTCGTTCGACGACATTCAACCTGAGATGTCTACCATTATTCGAAAAGATTAATTTGTAATGAAAATAGAAATGATAGGTACAATGTTCATAACGAATGTTTATCATGCGAACACGTTTACCTTACATGACTCATGGTGTAAATAATCAATCGCGAACCTCAAGAGCAAACAGAAATGCAAAAGCTGTCGCTGATGATCCTTCAATGAGCATCAGACACCTATCAGAACAGTTCCATACATCCAAGTCCACTATTCATAGAATAATTTGGGAACAACTGCTCCACCCATATCACATCCAGAAGGTACATGCCAAGACACCTGAAGATTTTCCAGCACTACTCGAATATGCCAATTGATTCCTGCATAAGCAAAGAGAGGATATGACTTTTATTACTCGAGTTTTATTCACTGATGAAGCAGGTTTCAGTAGAGATGGAGTAATCAACTCTCATAATCTCCACATATGGGCCGAATATAATCCCCATGGGATATTGCAAACCAAACACCAACGGAAATTCAACGTGAATGTTTGGGCTGGTATCATAGGAAACCATCTTATAGGACCATTCGTTCTACATGACCGATTGAATGGAGAACGTTATTTGGACATCATTCAGAACGATTTGAATGGACTTTTGGAACATGTTATGCATGATGGCGCTACTCCTCATTTTAGTTTGATTGTGCGGGACCATCTGAACCAGATTTTCCCCAATAGATGGATTGGTAGAGGTGGGCCATATTCATGGCCACCGCGGTCTCCGGATTTAAATCCATTGGATTTCTTCCTGGGAGGGCATATGAAAAGCCTCGTTTACGCTACACCTATTCACACCAGAGATGACTTGTTGAATAGAATTACATTACATTGTGAAGCCATACGAAAGGACCCTGGCATGCTATCTCAAGTGCAGAGAGGGTGTTTGCGCTGACTAAAAAAATGCATTGAGAGAGACGGAGGTCATATCGAGCAGTTTTTGTAGCGGATTTTGCATTTCTGTTTGCTCTTGAGGCTTGCGATTGATTATTTACACCATGAGTTTTGTAAGGTGAACGTGTTTTGCATGATAAATATTCGTTATGAACATTGTACCTATTATTTCTATTTCCATTACAAATTTATCTTTTCGAATAATGGTAGACATCTCAGGTTGGTTGTCGTCGAACAAAAATGCATTTTCATCAAAAATCGTTGCTCCGATCGATTTTCCACACGAGTACTTTTATTCAGGAAATTGTCCGGGTAACCTTGTTTTGTTAAAACATATTGACAAATCCCGGTCATTTCAAAGTTTTGGGGTGTGGACCATCGGGGGAAGTCCGTTCCTGACTTTGTGGCAAAACAACTGACTCCTGCATGAAAGATCATCGAAGGAATTCATTTGTTTAGTCAATCACCTGAATTTAGATGATTTCGAATATTCACTTTGAAAGTTATCAAAGAAAAACATTTTTCATTTTGTATCTTTGAGGGCCCGTAACTTGGTAACGAAGGCTTTTAGGAACAAAAGTTATATGAAGTACTGGTAATATTTCGACCCCATCTATACATTCTCGAGAGAAAAAGAGGAAGTCCAGGGACACCCTGTATAAAGATCATCGATAAGTAATACAATCGTAGAGAAACTGAAAGCCACTAAATTGTTTTTAACATGATTCCTATTTCTGTGAATCTACTCCCTTTCTAGAACTATGCGCATACCTTAATTTTGAAGTTTTTGTAGTTGTGATGTTTGATTTTGATTAAAAAGGAAAATAATAGAAGCACAGTAGTCAAAGTGAGGTTGAATAATAGCATTATATACAGTGATATTTGTTTGAGTGGATAAGTTTCTGGAAATTCTTGAAAGAAAATATAGGTTTAAAGATATTTTTTTGCAAACATAATCGAAGTGGTTGCCAAAAAGTAATAGATTATCTAACTGGAAACCGAGATATTTAATACATTCCACAATTTAATTTTTTCATTATTAATTTGCAGATTTACTTCATTTAATCAAGATTGTTTAGCTTATATTCAGTTATTATCATACCTTAGTTATTGTTGTATTAATTTGAATTTTTTATTAACTTCCTTATGAATTTTTTTTATATTTATCTAAGTTTGTGTCATAGCATGCCAATAGTGTATCATTTGCAAATAAGTTTACAAAGTCTACACTAACGAACAAGTTTATGTCATTTAATTATAGAATGAAAAGCAGAGGACCTAAAACGCTACCCTGTGGAACACCTATTTTTATATCCGATTCCTGTGATATGTTATCCTGGACTCTAATTTTTGTTTTCTATGGGATAAACAATCAGCTAACCACTGATAAACATTACATCAATGCCATATCGTTTTAACTTCATCAGAATTACGATCAATCGTTTCAAAATCCCTCTTCAGATCAAGAAAAACCGCTACAACAAATTTATTATTATCAATTTCTCTTTTGAATTTAGACAAAGTAAGTTGTAATGCAGATTCGCAAGAATATTTTTTTTCGAAAACCTACATTGATTATTTATTAGAATTTTATTTTTTTCAATATGTTCAAGTACCTGATTGTACACAGCTAATTCAAGAATTTTTTCTATGGGTGGTAATGTATTTATAGGTCAATATTCACTGGCCTTGATTGTATTGCTTACTTTTGGTATAGGAACTACGGTACTAACTTTTAAAGAATTGGGAATTTTAGAAGTTTGAAAAGAAGTATTTAAAAAGTTTGAAATTATATGGCCGCAGGTTTCAAAAATGACTTTCAGCATTTTGGAATTCAAGATCTCATGTACGTTGTTTTTGTTATCTAAGGAGTTATTAATTAAACGTAGTTCATTTATCGATAATAAGTGAAACTGGGAAAAAATTACTTGCTGAATACTGGTAATGAAGTAGTAATTAAATTCATTTAGTATTTCAGTTTTGTTTTTAACAATATTATTCTGGTTTGTTGAGTTGAATTCTATACAGCTCTGAAAGGTTTGGCAAGTTAAGTTTATCAGCTTTTTTAATGTTTTCCACATAAGTTGGGAGTTATTTTTATACATATCTACTTTTTCAAAGAAATATCAGAGCGACCTTGTCCATAGACCAGAAATAGCTTTCAGTATTACTACGAAGGAATCTGCCACTGTTTCTCTTGCAGGATGCAGTTAAACATCCAGGGGGGTGGGGAAAGGGCACTTCACTCCCGTGTAATACTTATGATTTTTTCTTCTACCCACTTATTGCAAATATAACGAATTTATCAATATGATGCGATATAATTAAGTACACAAGTATTGTTTATCAAACGAATTTATCAATATATGCTTTATAATTAAGTACACAAATATATAGTATCTATATTTTATATGTGCTGTTTTGAGCAGTACTTATATGAATACCATTGGAAGAAGATAGTGTTTGAATAAAAGCTTCAGTATTTGAAGTATTTTCGCTTAGCACATTGTAATGGTGGTAACTTCTAGTGCTTGGCTGATTATGATCAAGTTCAGGTTCTACATTATTTCCCATAATTTGATCAGATATTTTTTTTTTTTTTTGCGTAAGATTGTTCTACATAACCTTCTACGATATTGGTTGATTTCCAACCGCCATGGTGTTTTAGAGCTAAAATATCTCAACCATCGTTTACTAATAGTGTGTTGAAGTTCTTCTGAAACTGTGCCCTGTGTAATGTTCGGCATTTGGGAGCTAAAGATATTCTGCAATTTTTTGTGGTACTTTGGATATAGTATTCTTGTCAACCACTTGATTTATACATTTGCCTGCTTTAAAGCATACGAACAATCGTTTTGTAGCATTTATTATGAAAGTTTGTCGTTTATTCGTTTTTGAAGTGGAAATATTTATTACTTAAAGCTTGTCTTTATCTTCAATATCATCCAGTCATTTCATCATGCTCATCATATCGATATGCTCCAGAAATTACAATAACAAGGAGTACCTATGAAAATTTTATGTCAAAAATTTAATTATTTCCATGAGTTCTCATATCTTACCTTCACAAATAAAAAACATCAATTGGAGGCTTCCATTAAAGAATGTAATTTTTTTTCTTGTGAAAGTTTTAGCTTTATTTGATTTGTATACGACATTTTGACGTTTTAAAAATGCAATCAACTTTGGATATTCAATATCGACATTGTCCTTCATTGGTATCATTGTGCGTAGCATTGAATATTTGGACCAAAGTGTTGAAGCTTTCAATGATTTTCCTTGGTGTGACAAATATGCCAGTAAAACATTTTCTGAATAATTATTTATCTTGTTGTGTTCAGCCTATTGCTTATGTTGGGTATATTGTTTCTCATACCTCTGTTTAGATTTTTGTGGTAGTAAAGTTATTGACGCTATGACGCCTTAATATTAGGTGGCTCATTTGGAAATAACTTGAATCGCTCTCCATTTTTCAAAAATTCTAATTAAGTTTAATAAACGTAGCGACTTTGTACTCTGAAAGTCAATGGCAGTGGTTACTGTCAGTGAGCCACAGCATACTATGATAGTTTTATTCTTAAGTCAAAAAACGGAATCCTTGATTTAAAATCGCCGTGTTTACCGTCAGTGATCCAAAGCATACTATGATTTTCTGATTCTTAACTCAAAAAACGTATCCAAGAATCCTAAAGTTGAAATTTTTATTTAAAAACCTAACGTTGAAGTAACATTCATGTTCAATTTTTACCAGAATACAGGATATACAAGATGTTTTCGAAATAACGGAAACAATAGGAATATAATAGATTCACAAGTTTCATCATTTACAACATACATGAAGCGAGGGGGAGGAAAAGTACTTTTCCTACGACCACATATGAAAGTAACACATATCGCACTCTTTACTCCCATGGAAAGTGACCTTTATTCTCACGCGTGCAGAAAGTACTTTCCGCGCTAGTGCGGAAAGTAACTTTCCGCACGGCTGTCAATAAGCCGTCAAACTTGTGAATCCTGTAAGATTTACAGATGTAATTATTAATTGCTCTTCCTTATTGATATTATTTACATAAAAACTGAACTAAAAACTAATTATTTGTAGAAAATAAAGGAAAGAAGAAAAAAAAATGTTGACGCCGAGAATCGAACCCACAACCTTGCGGTCATCTACCGTATACTCTTCCATCTGAGCTAATTCAGATTTGAATTAACGTTATCAGAGATATGTATATCTCGTAAGTCGATTTAAATCAATAGAATTATAATATTTCTTGTATTTTCATTTTATTAAAACAAAAATATTGAAACAAAAATATTGAAACGAATCTTTCGCGAACACCGGTACAATTTACAAATTGTAACAATAACCAATTTACTTTTAATTTTTATGGTTCCAAATAATTCAATTTGTTCTCCAGTTGTATCTAATAAGTACTTACTTATTGTAATTTTTTCAAATAAACGTTAATTATCGTTATTTCTTTATTGCACTATAAAAGTAATTCTAAATTCAGGTGCACTTTCTATAGAAACAATATTCAAACATAGACTGTCACATATAAAACGTAATATTAGTCAGGCAACTCAATATACACGATCTAATATTTACATATTGTTTAATAAAATAGGTGGTCGGAGGAAAAATAACGTACATTACTCGCGCGAAGGTAATTTTTCACACCCGTGTGATTGCCGCACTCGGCTTACGCCTCGTGCCACAATATTTCCCACTCGTGTGAAAAATGTCACTTTCCGCACTAGTAATGTGATATACTATTTCCTCCCTAGGGTGGAAAGTACTTTTCCCCTACTTTTCATAAATCTACATGAGTTAGGCAAACTGGTTAAGTTACTAAGTTAGACGAGTATTCACATTTGATAAGTGATATAAGATTCTTTTAAATTTCACCCTGAAAATGGGATAATTGGAGTTCTTGATTGCCAGAGGAATGGGGTTGTATATATTAAAGATTGGGTATGTAAACGAACGTCTCCCTTGATATCGTGAAAGTAAGTAACCATTTTCGGGAAAGTTCTCTTGAATATCTGTGAGGTATGAAACTTATCAAGTGAAAAATCAAAGAGCTAGATTGATTTGAGGAACTGCTATGAAACTTGGCACCCGTTCAGATGTGAACTTCTTATCGGCGACTCCGGCAACCACGAAAGTCGTTTGTACCGAACTTGGTCCCCTTTTCACATTAATGTTTTTAGTGAGATGTATTCCGTCAATACAATTACATTATGTTTTCAATCCCTTTCTCATGACGCGTCATAGCGCTAAACTTCTTTTTCATTTCATCCCCCAAACTACAAGAATTCTAGTCGCGGTACACATTCCTATCTTTTAAATTTCAAGTTAAAAAAAAATTGAAGGTTTTCCAATAAAATACCCTTCAGCTTGAAGGAAAAACGGAATATCTGATTTCACTTGACATCGTGATTTGCCGCAAAGCAAAGCGGTAGCTTTCATTTTCTTTTGGCATTCTTCAGAATCGGGAAGAAACATGAATTAAACCCTAATATATCTAATCAAACACTTTCCATTTCATGAGTTATTCTGCACGGAATTTGAAGACACTATAATCAAGTAACCATTCAACGAAATGACCGTGGTTAAAGAAAACGTTTATTAGAGAAATTTCATTTCAACTGGCAACCGCCTGTAGACAAACCGATTCAAAGGAATCATGAATATGCTTGCCTTTGATCGTATTTCCATGCATAGAAAAGAGTATTTCGAAAATGATTTTATGGTACTTTTTTACGAGAAAAATCATGCCATTTGACCTCATTAACAGGTGATTTTCAGTATGGAATATTGTTCACAGATTGTATGGGGCAATTTTGACAATGCTTTGCGGATTTGTTTTCTACTTTCATAATATCTGATATATAGAGTAAAAGAAGAGCATGTTATCAATTCATTCATAATGAATGCTCCGTTAATTCAGCATGAAACAAAAATCGCAAAACATAGAGAGGTAGTAGGTGGCTCAAGTCGTAAAGGTAGTGAATATTATTGTTGTTGCACTCGTCACAAATCCATGCGTTCATTAACAAATAAATGGGAGTGATGAACTGTATGAACGCCTGCAGAATATTTTGCGATATTTAAAATACGCAATACATACCTTGTGGGTTTTTGCCAAAACAACAAAGAAATTTGCGTCGCAATATCGTTTTGTGGACGTGAGTAATGTCATTTTGACGTATTCCATTTGTAGGATGACAGAACTGATCGATATATGAAGAGCCGATAATAGATCGCTCCATTGCGAAAATATTCGTGTCCTTCCTTGACACTTGATATACCTACTGTCGATTACAAGTCTTCCGGAACTTTTTGAAGTAAAATAAATTCAAAACATGGTGTTTGTATCAGGCCCATTATACCTGAAAAGGCCCGCATTATATGTTACTCATATGTCATGTTTTTCAATCTGGTGGACGTATTTAATAGAGTATTTTTTTTATATTTCCGTTCACCGAAAACGATGGTAGCTCGATATGTTTCTATTTGGCGCTTGTTTATTATTCAGATGCCAATTTCAATGACACTGGAGAATATTTTGGATTTTTGGGTAATCAACAAACACTTCAATTCCAAATAATAATGAACATAATAATGACATAATATAATGTTCATCGAAAAAAAACATTTTGAAGAAAAAGGTGCATTTTTACCAGAAGGAATGGAATTGAAAGAATGTTGATGAAATCCATATTCTTCAAAATAGAAGTTACGGTTTGAATGCAACCGGCGAAAAAAATTTCAGGGCCCCGGATCCCACTATATAAGGTAAGGCCCCCGTGATCTCTACTCGTACAAATTCATTAACTTCTGAGGATTGCCTGACAACTAAGAAAGCGACCGGGACAAATATATGCAGAATTGTTGCCACTTATCAATGCCCCAGCGAGAAAAGCTAAAAATATTATTTAAAGATTTTTTGGGGGCAACCAAGGGAATCATTTTCCAAAGGAAGACACATAATCGGTTCTTTTGTATTCCAAAATAATTGTCATCTGATATATGATATATGCCTGTGGCTCAGTGGCACCAGCGTCGGTCTTGTGTCAACTGTTTCCACCTGGCGCGGGTTCGATTCCCGCAGCTGGTGAAAAATTTTTTCAAGGTCCCAATAGTGGTTTCGGATCCCACTATGAAAGGTAAGGTCCCTGTGATCTTAACTCGTACAAGTTTTCATTAACTTCTGAGGGTTGGTCAAACAACTAAGAAAGCGGTTAAAAACAATTTTACATTTTTTTTTTTTACAAAAATACCATTGCATATTGGAGTTGAATTTTTCTATTCACCTGAAATACGAAAATAAAATATTTTCAAAATTCAAATCCGTACCTGTTTCATAAAGGGAATATATGTCTATAAGATGGAAGATCCTTCTCCAGAATATCAATTCTGTACTAAAAATGGCCTGAAACATGTTTCGGGCTTGTTTATAACACCATTTGAGTCAAAGGTTGCAAAATGGAAAAATCATGATTTGACTTTGGATTTTTAACTGGATCTAAGAATTTGGCAATATTAAGGTGGGTAATTTAACAACTGATAGGGTAGGGCTCCAAATTCGAAAATATTATCTATGAATGTTTTTTTTAATATCATAATTCTAATTGTTGCCCTTGGAATCACATTCGATTTTTTTCCAAATCAAATTTTTATTTGGAATATCAACGATATCCGATTTCTATGATTATTTTATTGTATCCTTATATTTTTATGGGAGGAGTGGATGTAATTATTCGTTTTGTAATCTGAAACTGTACTCTTTTCTTCAAACAATCTGAAAAACCCTACGGCCTCATAGGGTCGAAAGATTTAATTACATTGACTAAATATGTGTGGACTATTCGCATTCATCAGACTATGAGCAAACATTTCCGATGGGCCTTATATTCTTCTTTGACTTCAGGTTGTTTACCTCAAAAATCCTGACCCTGCCAAAAAAACCGGTCAGGTTCGATTTCGGCGAAGAAATTATCTGCGACATCAACATACCTTATTTTATCTCACGAATGTCGACCATTAAATTATATAACAGGAAATCATATTTTCCTGATTACCTTAACAGCATATGTCTATCTGCGATAAGTTCATCAATAACATCCTTCTCAGACATAAAAAATCGAAGCCAGTTTGTCCAATATCAACTATTATGGGCAGGTATTTCCCGCCTATTTCCGCTGATACGATTCAAAGATAATCTGTACTCCTTTTTCTAGAAGCCCACACAGCGGCGTACGGAAAAAATCATCCAAGAGAAATACATTGACAAGAAATTGTGATTACCATTAGAAGTAATACCCAGTAATTTCCTACAACCATTGGAATATATTATTCACTTCCTTTTTATTCCCATTATTACTAAATAGAAATTTCCTTCCGTATTTTTTGTTACTGCATCTTCATAAGGTATCATGTGAAGTAATGTGAATGAAACATGTATTGGGTTAGGAAATGACGCGGAGAAAACTTCCTGAAATAGAACAGTAAGGTACGGTTCCTCATTCCGAACATACCAATTAATGCTTCCAAATTCGAGCAAATCTGAGGAAAATGCCTTAGTATGTAGTAACCACAATAGAATAGTCGATTTCGTAACATTTTTTATTGATCGAGTCAGAGATTGTTGCCCATTCTACTTTGTTTACAAATTTTTCCACCCTCAATTATATACTCGTAATTTATTAGTGCAGTATATTATTTCCGATATATTACTTTCAGTAAAATTAGGTTTTGATATACTTAAAAGCATTCCCAAAAAACATTTTAAATAAAATTTCGACCTTCAAATAGGTCAGCGCCCAAATTGGCGAAGGTAATTCTTACGTAATAATTACTTTAAATTACTAATATGGGAAAAAATTGAAGTAATTCAGAAGTCGAAAATTGGGCAATCAAGACATTTTGCCTAATGAGTCGGAGGCATATATTGGTAAAATTGCCTTCAGAATAGTCGATTGATGGTAAAAAATTTGTCATTTCCACCTATTTTAGGTTATAAACACTATATTGAAACAAACAGTAGAAAGTTAGAAGGTGATAATAAATGTTTACTGCATATTGTGTACCTTAACCTACATGTTTATTCAACATGGCGTATGAAAAAAGAACTGTCAAGAAACGTACAGCAGATAAAGATGTTTGCAAGTGATACTTTCGCATTCACATCTAGTTCGGATTTTATTTGCGATACAAACTTTTCTGTGATAATGTTGAATTTCACTTAGTAAAACAAGTGGGCCCCTTCAAAATATCCAATTTGTATGGAAAAAATTCATAAAATCAAGTGACTTCCTAGACTTTTTTCATCAAACACTGCAGAAACGTATTTTATAGATGAAGTATCATATACACCAATTTTTTTTAATATCTATCATTAAAATATAGTCGATTCAAGAAAATTATGGATCATTTTTGCAATGGCGGAAACGCTTCAAGCCAAAAAATATGGAGTTTATCCCATATGGGACTTTCAAGTCGCATTTTCATAAAATTTGAACTTTGAGAACACATAGGCTTTATGCAAAGTCAAAAGTAACCCTTATTCCTGACTTTGAAGTCCATTTTCCTTATCTTAGGATTTCAGACCCTTTCACATTGTGGTCATGTGACGAAATACAAATTTGTTATGGGATATTTTTTCATGCGAAATGTCTATACGTTCCGAACTCTGGTTGGATTAGAATCGTGGATAATGAATTTATATTGTTATTACTCGATATTCTGAGCAGAAACACTAAGATGATCATTTCAATTCCTAATACGAAGAAAACATAAACATTATTTTATTCTTCTTGTTGATGATGAAACCAAGTATCTCTGTCTAGCCTATACCTAGTTACACAAAGAAAACGATATATACTAAAAAAAACCGTAATAAGTATTTATTCTTGAATTTAAGTGTTTATTCTGAAATTGAACATCAAATATCATGGTATTGAAAATAGTACACGATAATTGTATCAGTGCACATTTTGCCATAATAATTTCCATGATAATGTTATCTCAGTGTAAGGAGGGAATCTCTATCCGAAGAGAAATAGCCAATCATAACATTTTAAATTTCAAATGGCTCAAAAATTGTAGTTTGACATGGCCGCGTTCCGCATAGTCTGAAAGTACTCTTAGAATGCTAACTTTGCAGAATGCCGTACTCGGAAATATTCAATTAAATTTGTTTGCCAATTGTGACTACCTTAAAAAAATCGAGATATTATGATTTGCTTAAAAACTTTAATTCGACGTTTTCGGGCACTGCAATGATTAGTGTTGAAATTTTCGAAGTCATCGTTTCGACACATCAATTTTTTATTGTTTTGCTATTTGCTTTCGTTTTCTTGCACTTTATTCATCACATTGTTCTCACCCATTTGCTTCAGCTGGACCAACTTCATTGAATTTCATTTTGTAGTAGTTTACCGCTGGCGACAGACGAAGCTTGTTGAACGCAGCTCATCTATGCATTAATTCTGTTCATTCGGTCAATCCATCCATTACCGGCATAACCTAACATAAACATGTTTTGTATTGCCTCCGTCGATGGTTAACACTTATTTGCTTTCATATTTCATTCATAAAAATGGATGATGAATGTTTTGAAATAGTTGAAGTCATTAAAAGACGTGGAGCACATAGTAGAATATTCTTATGTACCACATAAGTAACATGGTGGCTCTGATCTTTGGACTTTGGGAAGTGTAGATTCGGATTATATTATCATTCTGGCAGCTAATAGATAGTAGTTGGTGGTATACTTTTATGGTTTATAAATTCTATTCGAATTTCTACTTGGCATTTTATGGATTTCTGAAGTTTAGCTCCAAAATAAGTTATTGTATCATGTCATGCTCATCCAAATCGATTCGGGCTTCAATATCTGATGATAGACCAAGTTACTTTCAGGAATTCTTTTTTGGTAACTTTGACTTCGTTGTAAACATTAAGTCTTATTAGAGTAGGCATAAACTAGGACAACTTAATTGGTGCCAAAATAGGTAATGTAGAGTGTATAGTAGACCTGTTTACCGACTTGTTTATTCCCTGACTATGTGAACATACATGAGGTTATTATTAGGTTAATATTTACTAGAAAGTATTCCCTGAAAGTTCAAGTATTTTGAACACATCTTGATGGCCACTTTTAGGTGGAATTTAACCTAATAAATAACTCTATTGATCCATGAGGCTGCGAAGGTATATTTGAAATTCATAACTATTAATTTCATACTATGCACTACGCCTATTAAGTTTATGGTTTTTGAAGGAGATCCTGTGGTCTCAGTTACGGTTTATATAATTCGAATTATAACTTTGGAGTTAGTAGTTGAAGGTAGAATATTTGGTCAGAAATAGCTGAATTCGCACTTCTTCAAGCCATTTCACCCCTCTGCTTGGTATAAATTTCCTATAATGTTAGTTGGGTTCCGAAACGAGTAAGAAACCAATAACACGGCTACTAATTAAATATATTCATTCAGTAGGTTCAGGACGTCTTCATCGACTGCAACAGGGCGATTTATTCCTTGTTTTTGGTACCCTCATTCTTGCTAAACTGCACACTTTTTCGTTCCATCACATTGCAACCTATGTGATACCCATATCACATACTGAGATTAATCATTGAAAAAAGTTTAAAACTGTTGAATATCTACATGGAGTACTCAGCAATGACGACCAATTAGGTTATCCACCTCTCGATCTATATATAGATACGACGCGTGGAACTTTGACTCGTAGGAACGACCTGCGTCTAAGCAGCTCTTGGACTGTAGTCACTGTTCTAAATCCGGAAAATTCAATGAATTACCTTCAATTGCTGTAGATTTCTTCTTCTCTATATAGAACACTTGTATACTAATATTTAAATTTATAGTGATGAAAACGAAAAAACCTCGTTATATCCAAACTGTTAGATAAAGTCAGAAGTAGACGGTGAAGTCCACACACTTTGAAGCACTTATCGAATCACAATCGTCAAAAAATCAGATGTGAGAACACAAAGACACAAACAGTATTTTATTAAAGACATTTCTCTACGACCGGACTATTTTCGATTGTTTACATCTGTCTCTATGACAGAAGGTTTGGTTTACTGCTTGCTAAGGCCAACTCGTCGGTAAATAATTAACCTACTGTTCAGAGAACGGTAAGTTAATTCATACCTTTTGTAGGGTACATAGAATATTTTTTCACTTTTCTGGAATTATGGCTGATACTCCGATATTCCATGCCTCTTCTGAGTCCGTATTCTTGCTATCCGAATCACTCATCATATATTATTATTGGAATAAATAATTTTGATCAATTACCCAACTCTATCTGACAACTGCATGACATATTGAGAAAATGCAACTATAAATAAAACAATAATAAGGATTTTTCTAATGGAACACGCATTGAACAGAATTGATCAAAAATATATATTATTCAAGAAGATTGATTTATAGGAATTCATATATCGGGCATAGAAAATATAGTATAAACATCACGAACGGTGAGGTTTACTAAATTCAGAGAATATTGGAGACTTAATAATAATAATACTTTATTTTCTCAATGATATGGAGAAAAATGTATAGAATTTGTCAAAAGATAATTAACCGAAATTTAGGAACTCGAGCTAAAACAACTAAGACTGATATTTAAAAACTTTCAAGGAATAAAAACTAGCTTTCAGTAGGTATTTCCTGAGATTAAATGTTGGCCGGAAGTTTATTGAGCACCTTTACCAGTCACAATGGGTGATCTATATAGAAGATTAGTTCTTGAAAATGGCACATGTAAGTCATTTTGCTGTTTCGTATTAATAGACTGAATGTGTTTGTCCTAAAAGTGGTTAGGTGACAAAATGCAGAAACACATAGTTCGAAAATATACAAATACAGTAAGGTTAGAATTTAATAGGTTTCAAAGAAATTTCGACAACTAGTGGTATGAGGGACACCAGTGATACAAAGAATCAATTTTTTTTTGTGAGATAAATACATCATTCAAACTGGTGGATAGCCTCCAGAAACATGTATCTTAGTTGTGATTCGGCCTGAGTATAGTAAAACATTATCAATTGTTTTTTCCGTCAGAAATGTTCTTATATTTTGCAATAGATATCTGACAGAGTTGAGTTCAGAAATTACTATCTCGCTGTGTCTTCTCCAGTCAAGACACTCATCAATGTATAGGCCTAGAAACCTTACACATGGTACATTTTCCAAAACTTTATTATTATTAATTCATTAAATTATGAATGGTAGGTACTTGTTTTTGCCTTTTATGAAAATGCATTGACTGAGTTATAGTGAGTTCATGCAGAACCAGTCATACTGACTAGAAAGAACTTCATTACATCATTTTTCCAAGGGATAGTTGGATTTTTCCGAAATAAGTATGGACGTATCGTCCGCATACAACGTAAAATGTGTAGAAGGGTTCGTTGTTAGGTTGTCATTTGGGTATATTGGAAACAATATTGGAACCACTACTGAACTACCTGATGTCAAGATAATCCGAGTCACAGGTATTCACTGATCGTTCAGTCACCCTTGGAAGACGTACTGGCAACGTGGGTATGGATATGAGTTTATCCATTCCAAGGCAAGTCCCTGAACACCAATTTCAATTAATTCATTTGTTATGATGTTATCGTTTACGCAGTCGAACGTCCTGCTGAGATCACATAAGTTCCCAACAGAACACTCGTCTGCATCAACCAGATTAGTCAGATTTTCAAAGAAAGAGTGAACCGTTTGACGATTTGTTTGCTTGAAATTCATGCTGGTTATAGATTATTATATGATTCTGATTCGAGTAAATATTCAGTCTCCCTACATTCGCATATTCTGATATTTTTGAAAATATAGAGGGAATAGTTATGGCTCAGTCTCCAAACATTGTTATCAACCAGTAAATCATCCTTACCGTTCTCTATACTTAATATACTATATTGATGGCCATTGTGACTTAGTGATCCAGAATGACAGGTGAATGCCGGGTAGTGTTTCCAAGATTCTGGCATGACTTTCTGGTTGGGAAAACTGCCATTGAACGGACATTTGTCAGATTCGACTACTGTTTTCTGGCAGGTGATTGAGAGATCTTACCCAGCAATAATAAGAAAAGAGTACGCGATGTGCACGGGAAGTAATTTCTTATTTTTTTCCTTTGCTGAAGTTAGTTATTACAACTGAACATCGGACACTTATCTGCGTTTTCTTGATCAATATAAACAGCTTCCTTTTTGACCGTGTGAGTAGCACCGGAACTACACCGGGGAACGAAACATTCACATCGATCCGCTCTTTTCAGGTCATGCTTGAGGCCCCGGAATAACACCACAAGCTTTTTCTTGTCCCCTCTTACACCTATCAAGAACTTAATGCAACAAGCTTTTTTTGGTTATATTCAGTATTATGGAATATTTGAGTAGCATTCACAGATCGTAACAACTGATGTTGGCGATCCTGAAACTTGCTTTGTGCATGCATTTTTCAAAATATTTCAACAAGGGTAAATTATTACAATGGAATTGGGAACCTCCGCAAAAAAAGCGCCACCTATTACCTGTGTTTTGAAATACAGAGATGATTACCATTGTTTCATTACTATAAGTGTGTTGGGCAACGTCTTAGTCGTCAACATTCAAATCGTTCGATTTGAGCGTCTTCAGTTTCGACAGTTTTGATTTTTCTGGAATATCCACCCAAAACTCGTATGGTATTACAACTGGATGGGTGCCGTGGGTGACGTTCGATGTTTTCGATTTTTGGGAATTCTTGGTTATTCCAATAAACGCACTACATTCAATCTGGATTTTCACGATTGAGTTCTTATGAATAATTTCAGTCTTAGTGTTCAGAAAAGATCACTAGGCATAGATTGGTTTCGAGTTTTTGAATGTAATAACCTTGGCTAAAAATCAAAGAACTTTGACAGTTTCGCGAAATGTTTTTGAAAATTTGGGCTTCACAAATGGAATTATTATTAAAATATAGTAGATATTCGAAATAATAATATGAAGAAAGTACATTTATAATAGAGAACGGACTGAAAACTCAAATCGTAATAGAATGAAGGTCTTCAGAACCGTTACCTTTATATTCTTCAGGACCACTGAAAAGTTGTATTACAAGATGTTGTGTAGACTGACTAGAAAATTGAAAAAAAAAACACTACTAGACGAAATATAGCGAAATTTTTTTGAAGAAATCCGACGCCCGCAAGGGACATACTAGAAAACGCCAATTTGGTACTACCTACAGAAGTATCAGAACCAAAAAAATAAAAGTGAACTAAACACTGACACTGATCACTTCACTCATGTCACAGTGGCTATTTATGATGATATGATGTCTAACAGAGAAATCAAAGCGGAATAACAATAATGAAGTCGAATAATTGTGGATATAAAATATAAATATGGAAGGAGAAATATTACCAATAACATCTATTTGTCACAGCTCGTGGCGATAATATCCCAAACTTGTATTGGAAAAACATATAACCAGTTCAGCCAATCTACCCGCCGCCACTGAAAAAAAATCCACTTTCTCTATGTTGTTTATTCCACGCTCTTCGGTTGTGTGAAAAATAGCAATGGAAGCATCTTCGACATTGCATTGTCGAATGATTTTGACATTAAAACATACCCTGCCTTGATCCCATTCGTTGATGTTCATTATAATGCTGAATATATAGATCGAACGCAGCCGTTGTCGCTGCAGTTGCAGTTGCCCTCCGAATTTGAAAAGCTACAAACGATTATAATTTCGCAGCTGCTGCCGGCCCGAAGATGGCCAACTTTCATCTCCTGCGGCACCAGCAACGAAAGAATAGCATGATAATATGTGATATTCTGAACCAGACATGTTCATTTCCTATGAATTTTGTGCAAATGGGAGATCCAAAGTTATCTTTTATATTTATTTTCTCTGAAAGTTCTGGTAATTTCAGTGAAAAATGGGAAATATATATGTATATACGAGTACTCTTAGTGTACACAAAAAATGTTTCAACAAATTTGGCGTTTGAAAAATTTCAAATTTCATACTCATAGAACATGCTCATGTGCTCCACGCTACCAAAGAAAAAATTTATGGAATTATCTTAATTTTCCCAACTACTTGCCCGGCGTAAACTGCAGCGACAGCGACCGCGTCACTATCTATAAATCCTGTGAGGCCCTCGAGATTACTATTGAATATGTGAATCAAAAATGATCCTCAAAAATTCACTTCCCAAGATTGTGTATGATCACTCAATAGCTTGGCTGACTGGAAAAATATTTCATTTGTGGACAAAACTATTGCTGTTTATCAAATTCTTCTATAATTATTACAACAGGCTATATTTACCAAAAAAACAATAGGATGCAACCTTCCTGGTTCTCAAAACAAACTTTCAATATTATGTGAGAGAATGCAAAACAGCATACAAAGTTAAAAAACTTCGCGGAATGATATAAATTATATTATCTTTGAACAAAACTGGCAAGAAATATTGACCAAGACTACAATAAATTTGTTAAAAAGCTGAAAAAAATCAAGAGTGACACTAAATGTTCATTTCTAGGTAATTAAATAAAATATGCAATTCCTCTTGATGTAAATGAATTAATCAATCTGCGACATATTTTTCAATTATTCCAGTTTAATGTCTTTTTGAAGTAACC
Organism: Gonioctena quinquepunctata; assembly: GCA_018342105.1. Taxonomy (NCBI): domain Eukaryota; kingdom Metazoa; phylum Arthropoda; class Insecta; order Coleoptera; family Chrysomelidae; genus Gonioctena; species Gonioctena quinquepunctata. Next base: position 230,891 of record JAFIRS010001683.1, on the reverse strand, counting down.
AAATTTCAAGCTTGGTTGCTGATAATTTTTCTCAATTTTACCGTTATTCGAAACCAAAAAACAGGTGACTCATAATGAAAAAATTGTGAAAATAGATCAGGTCCGGATCATCAACTACATTATTTTTCATTTAATCGTGTACTGATGTATTTCAAAACCCTTTCTTTTGCTATATAATAAATCACTTTGTGTATACAGGGTGATTCAAAAGTACTTTGACAAACGTCAGGAGGTGATTCCACACAATATTCTAATATGAATTGTCCGAATAAATATATTTCCGGAATCGCTTCGTTTCCAAGATACAGGGTGTTAAAATTTTATTTTTATTTTCGTTTTTTCGTTTTTTTTTAAATATCTTTCGAAATACTGACCTCGATCAAACAAAAATTGTTATTGAGAGATTTTTTGAGGTGTCGAATTCGAACCTTATGTTATCATTGCTCTTACTCGTAGAGGGCGCCATCAACACGTCTGTTTCTTTTTTGAAAATTCATAACTTTTTCAAGCGTACTTCTAGCATATTTTTCAATAAAAAAATCTACGTAAAAAAGCTACACCTGTTACAAGTCGCTATAAGCAACCGTTTTCTAGATATTTCGACCTGAAAATTTCAAGTCGAATATTTGATATCGATGCGTGTTGAAGTTAATACCATTATTCTGCATTTTTCACAAGAATGCCCAGGAAATGAATTTGACGTTTAAGTAAGTAGCTTTGGTTTTTTGTAGGAGCCGCCACCTATTCTATTTATTTTCACTGGTTTGAAATAGTTATTTTTGTATCGAGGGTGCAAATCTGTATTTGTTTCAATAAACTGTGCAAGAAATATCAACATTTTATTTCAAGAAATTTTGAATATGTAGAATAAAATAAAATAAAGGAAACTAAATTGCATTCAAATAAATTGTTCAAAGTGTCCACCTTCAGCGAAGATACAGGCAATCAGTCTTCTAGACATTGAATCTCGTACCCGCTCAAAAATTATTGGTGTGTTTCTTATTGTTTCACATGCGTCTACTATTCGGTTTCTCAGATCTTCCTTGTTCGCTACTGAAGTTTTATAAACTAGTGACTTCAAATGTCCCCAAAAATAGAAATCTAGCGGGTTTAGATCTGGGGACCTTGGTGCCCACGCCTGGTTAGGTTCTTCTACACCCCTACCGATCCATCGATTTGGATAGACAGTGTTAAGGAACTCCCTGGCTACAACGCTAGAATGGGCCGGAGCCCCATCATGCATAAACCACATGCGGATTCAAATTTCTAATGGTACATTCTGAAGTAGCCCCAGCAATTCATTTTCTAAAAAGTCTCTGTACGTTGCGCCATTCGGTCGGAACGGAAGAAAGAAAGGACCTATCTAGTAATTATCAATCATTGCCGCCCATACATTTACAGAAAATTGATACTGATAATGTCTTTCACTAACTGCGTGCGGATTTTCCAGAGCTCAAACATGGTTGTTATGAAAGTTTATGATAGCATTTCGGGAGAAGTTTGCCTCGTCCGTGAAGAGTACATATCTTAAAAATTGAGGATTTTCAGCCAATTCTCTCAAAAACCACTGACACATAGTAATGCGCTGGGGAAAGTCTCGTGGCAAAAGAGCTTGTACCCTTTGAATATGGTATGGATAAAATTATCGATCGTAAATAATTCTCCGAACTGTAGACTGAGTAGAATTGAGAGCTTCAGCAATTATTCTTGTACTTGTTTCTGGATTCTCCTCGAGAGCGTTCAAAACAGCTTCTTCCAATTCTAAGGATCGGACTGCTCGTGGTCTTCCAATAATATCAGCTGGCCTCTTAAAGCTACCTGTTTCTGCCAAACGACGGTGGAGACTGGTAAATGTTGGAGCTGAAGGCAGTACACGATTAGGAAATCGCTCCTGGTAAATACGTCTTCCTTCGAGCGCATTGCCATCCGCAAGGCAATAAACGAAATGCATATCGGCTAAATAAGCATTATTGTTCAAATCATCCATTTTTTCAAAATTAGTGTTTTAAAACTTACAGAAACCTCAACAAAACAACAAAACGTTTAACTGTCACAAAATATGTAATTACCAAAACTACTTACTCAAACGTCAAATTCATTTCCTAAGCATTCTTGTTAAAAATGCAAAATAGTCGTAATAACTCCAACACGCATCGATTATCAAATAATCGACTTGAAATTCTCAAGTCCAAATATCTAGAAAACGGTTGCTTATAGCGACTTTTAACAAGGGGTAGCTTTTACACGTAGATATGATAGAGGGATTGATTTTCCTACTGGAAAATGTGCTAGAAGTACGCTCAAAAAAGTTATGAATCTTAAAAAAAAAAGACGTGTAGGTGGCGCCCCCTACGGGTGAAAGCAATAATAACATCAGGTTCGAATTCTACACCTCAAGTTATCTCTCAATATCAATTTTCGTTTGATTAAGGTCAGTATTTGAAGTTATTTAAAAAAATTAAAATGAAACTTCAACACCCTGTATTTCGGAAACGAAGCGTTTCCGGACATATATTTATTTGGACAATTCATATTAGAATATTGTGAGGAATCACCTCCTGATGTTTGTCAAAGTACTTTTGAATCACCCTGTATGGAAAAGATGGCGAGAAAACAACCTCTTTATCAATAAAACTAGAGTTGATATATCGAATGGGACAATTTCAGAATAAAAAATGAATATTAGGTACGTTCATTTTCATAAAAAAGACGTAATTATCCAAGATGTACCTTTTGTTCAATATATTTTCGACATATATTTATTTGGACAATTCATATTAGAATATTGTGAGGAATCACCTCCTGATGTTTGTCAAAGTACTTTTGAATCACCCTTTATGGAAAAGATGGCGAGAAAACAACCTATTTATCAATAAAACTAGAGTTGATATATCGAATGGAACAATTTCAGAATAAAAAATGAATATTAGGTAGTTTATTTTCATAAAAAAGACGTCATTATCCAAGATGTACCTTTTGTTCAATATATTTTCGACATATATTTATTTGGACAATTCATATTAGAATATTGTGAGGAATCACCTCCTGATGTTTGTCAAAGTACTTTTGAATCACCCTGTATGGAAAAGATGGCGAGAAAACAACCTATTTATCAATAAAACTAGAGTTGTTATATCGAATGGGACAATTTCAGAATAAAAAATGAATATTAGGTACGTTCATTTTCATAAAAAAGACGTCATTATCCAAGATGTACCTTTTGTTCAATATATTTTCGATATCATAAAAATTGCAGATTCATGATACTCCAATTTTTCTAAAACATTCGATGAAGTGCATCACCCCAGCTTGATAATGATCTTGTTCAATTCATTACACAGGCATAATATCCCACCGTCAACTTTGATGAGTCTTGGAGTCCTTCAAGGCTCCCACTTTGGTCCCATTCTGTTTACCGTAGTCGTCAGTGACGTGGAGAATTTTGTAAAATTTTTGAAAATCCAGCTTATAATTTATTTCTGAAACAAGTAACCTCCTCACTTTTTTGCAACGAAAATCCACAATAAAACACCCTCAATTTCAGGATATTGTTCCAATATAATTTATATTTAACACAGGAAATTTCTTCATATCATTTTTCTGTAAAAGATATCGAACAATTATATCGGCTCACCACTATGCATTGGATCCTAATTTACTTGAACTGTAATCCAAAACATTTGTTGCTTCAAGATTGGCCCATCTATTACTATTGATTGGGTCATCGATGATGAATTATGATATTAAATTCTGGATCTATTTTTATTTCAACTGAAAACCAAATTGAATTTTTTGTTTCTCCTGGGTTTTGTCAACTTTGTCGCTCAAAGTTATCAATGATTTTGCATATAACTATCAATTAGATGCACAAAAAAAATTGAAACAGATAATTCTATAAACATTTTAGTCTTGACTTCCATTTTCCATAAACCTTCATATGCAGACATCACAATACACAGTACCTCAACACATCGTTCCATGCGCCATTTTCCCCGGACAAAATATCCCCGACAAAATATCCCCGGACCAAATATCTCCAAGACAAAATATTCCCAAGACAAAACATCCCCAGAGATAAGACCCCCAAGACGGAATATTTCTGGACAAATGTACACCCGCACAGAAGACAAATAATTATTTTCAGTTGTAAATTCATCAGAAATAAATAATAGTTCAAAAAAACTAAAAACACGCTTTTATAGAAAACCAGACTAAAAAAATAGAAAATAAGAAAAAAATTTATTTTATTCAAAAAAAAGCGTGGGGTGCATGGTACTATATAATTATTGATACCATGCACCCCACGCTTTTTTTTAAATAAAATAAATTTTACTAAAAAATAGAAAAGTTCTATTTTTTTAGTCTGGTTTTCTATAAAAGCGTGTTTTTAGTTTTTTTGAACTATTATTTATTCCCTACTTTTTAGTGTCGTCAATTTATAGAAGCGTGTTTTTTTAGTTTACTTTAACTATTATTTTCATTATTTCTATGCAAATCATAATCTCCGACCCCAAAAACCCCCAAATACCAATTTTGAATAGAATCAGAACATAATCACAAAACTCGGCCGCCATTTTATAGCCGCCATCTTGAATTTTCCAATTTTTACAGAAGAATCATAATATTCGACCCCAAAAACCCCCACATACCAATTTTGAATGGAATCAGACCATAATCACAAAACTCGGTCGCCATTTTGAAGCCGCTATCTTGAATTTTCCAATGTTTACAAAAAAATCATGATATTCGACCCCAAAAACCCCCACATGCCAATTTTGAATAGAATCAGACCATAATCACAAAACTCGGCCGCCATTTTAAGCCGCCATCTGAATATTCCAATTTTACAAAACAATCATAATATTCGACCCCAAAAACCTTCACATACCAATTTTGAATGGAATCAGACCATAATCACAAAACTCGGCCGCCATTTTGAGAGTCGCCTTCTTGAATTTTTCAATTTTTAAAAAATCTAATATCGACCCCAAAAACCCCCACATACCAATTTTGAATAGAATCAGACCATAATCACAAAACTCGGCCGCCATTTTAGAGCTGCCATCCTGAATTTTCCAATTTTTACAAAACAATCATAATATTCGACCCCAAAAACCTTCACATACCAATTTTGAATAGAATCAGACCATAATCACAAAACTCGGCCGCCATTTTTTTTTTTTTTTTTTTTTATATGTTCTGGTTCCCACGAAAAGGGATATCCTGTAATGTTCAGAGAACATCGTGGGAACCAAGGGAAAGAAGGTAGGAGTTGGTGTTCTTAAATTTCTGGAGGTTGTATGCCTCGGGGAACACCTCCCTAGGCAATGAGTTCCAAAGCCTCGCAGTTCGTTGGATGAATGAGTCTTTGGAAAGTGATGTTCTGCAGGTCTCCAAAGTGACCACGAATGGGTGTGAAGACTGAACTTGACGGGTTAATCTCGAAGAGACTGCCAAAGGAGGAACGATTGTTGATATTTCAGAAGAGCATCGCCCATGAAAATATCTATAAAATAGAGACAAATCGCCAACTTTTCTACGGTGTTCCAGACAAGTGAGCGAGTTTGTAAGCGAGGCATCACCGACGAGACGAATTGCCCTTTTTTGGACAGAATCCAATAGCTTCAGGATATGTTTAGGTGCCGCACTCCAAATATGGGAACAGTATTCCAGGACAGGTCGGATCTGTGCCTTATAGATCATAAGCAGCTGACTGGAGGTGAAATAGCTCTTGGCACGAAACAAAAAACCAAGTTTTTGGGATGCACTTTTGGCAATGGACCTCACGTGATTTTCCCAGGAAAGGTTATTGCTGATAGTAATACCAAGCATCGATATGGATGACTTCAGTGGTATGGTTACTCCTGACAAAGTTATGTTAGGCACAGTGAGATCGGCTTTTCTAGAGAAAAGACATGCTTGTGTTTTGTTTGCATTGAATTCTACCAAGTTATTGGATCCCCATTCGAGAATTGTTGCTAAGTCCATATTTATATTGTTAACATTTCTTCCTCGTTCATTTCTGGTTTCACGGGCTGATATAGGGGCCCTGGAAGAGAAAGCGGTATGGAGGGTACTATCATCGGCAAAGCTGTGTACAGGACATGAAGTTGCTTTCAACAGGTCGTTGATGTGAAGTAAAAATAGTGTTGGTGCTAGAATGGATCCTTGCGGAACACCAGCATTTATGAGTAGAGTGTCAGATGAAACTCCATCGACCACTACATGGAGAGACCTGTTTGAGAGAAAACTAGCAAGCAGAGAACACAGCTGAGGGGGCAAGCCATAAGATGGAAGCTTGGCGAGGAGTCCCTGGTGCCAAACTCGATCGAACGCCTTGGAGATATCTAATGCCACAGCTAAAGTTTCTCCATACTTTTCAATAGATAGCTGCCATATATGTGAGACGTATGCGAGCAGGTCACCAGTTGATCTCTGATGGCGGAAGCCATATTGCCTATCATTGATAATTCCTGAGTCTTCCAGATATTTCATGAGCTCGATGTTGATGGCTTTTTCCATGACCTTTGAAATAATAGATAGCAGTGCGATAGGTCTGTAGTTGCTAGGTAGGGTCTTTTTTCCTTTTTTAGGGACTGGCTGTACTCTTGCAATTTTCCAATTGGACGGAAATACTCCCAAATTGTAAGAGTGGTTGAACAACTTGCAAAGAACAGGTGTTAGTTGTTAGTTGTTGCCGCCGTTAGTTGAAGCCGCCATCTTGAATTTTACAGTTTTTTTAAAAGAATCATAATATTCGACTCCAAAAACCCCCAGACACCAATTTTGGATAGAATCAGACCATAATCACAAAACTCGGCCGCCATCTTGAATTTGCAATTTTCAAAAAAGAATCATAATAGTCGACCCCAAAAACCCCCACATACCAATTTTGAATAGAATCAGACCATAATCACAAAACTCCGAAACTCCGAATCCGCCATCTTGAATTTTCCAATTTTCACAAAAGAATCATAATATTCAACTCCAAAAACCCCCACATCTCAATTTTGAATAGACTCAGACCATACTACAAAAACCCTCAGATACCAAATTTGAATCGAATCGAACCATAATCACAAAACTCGGCCGCCATTTTAAAGCCGCCATCTTGAATTTCTCAATTTTTACAAAAGAATCATTATATTCGACCCCAAAAACCACCACATACCAATTTTGAATACAATCAGACCATAATCACAGAACTCGTCCACCATTTTGGAGCCGCCATCTTGAATTTTCCAATTTTGACAAAAGAATCATAGTCTCCGACCACAAAAACCCACGGATACCAATTTTGAAGCAAATCGGACCATATTCACGAAACTTGTACGCCATTTTGTTTTTTCTCCACACAAAAATTTCTTAATGCATTGTCACCGGAATTATGTACGCCTGCCAAATTTCTTATCATTCAGACGTCTGGAAGTGGGTCAAAATCGCGCCCAAAAGAGTCGGTTACAAACAAACAAACCAACAAACAAACAAACATACAAGTGAAGCTAATATAAAGCGTGTAAAAAATAACATAAATAACATAATATGACAAAATTATAATTCCAAATAAACAAGTGTAAAATGTTTCTTAATACTTTCAAATTATTCAAAGAAATACCAATTAATTTAATAAAAATGTTATCTAATGAATAAAATAAATATTGAAACAAAACACAGATAATCAAATCATATTCACAGTAGTATCAATCTGATTAATATTCAATTGAGTGTTGACTTGTTCATCTTTGATAGACTTTGACTTTGAAAGATACCGATAGAAGCATATATGATTAACACCACTATAGTGATATTTAAACGATTGTGTCACCCCTCCGTAGGATTATTAGTTTGCAACAAATCACTAACAAGTGCTAGATAGCAATTCCATAACGAAATATCAAGTCGTGGCTTTTCACGATTTCTTCGATTACGACACGTAATCCAAGTGGATTCGATATTTTGTCGGGGATATTTTGTTCGGGGATCAAAACGACTGATACCCGGGGGGGATTTTTGATCATGTGGATATTTAGTCCGAGGAAATTTTTTCCGGAGAATATGTCATGGGATATTTTGTCCGGGGATAAAAACGCCTGATACCAACACATCCATACCAACATAAATTAGCCGCATATAATATTATGCTATATAGACTGTTCAATATTCCTTTTTCAGAAGAAAATTTTAATAAAGAATTGAATATAATTAAAGAAATTGCAATTGATAACGGTTATAGCTTAAACACAATGGATAATATTCTATCGAGAGAAAACTATTTAAAAAAGCTTTACGAGAAGTATTTCCTACTCAAAACGAAAAACATAATTATTTTGTTGTTATTACATATTTAGGTCAGCCTACCGGAAACATTTCTACTTTCTTACGTGAAAACATTATTATTGCATACAAAACAGATAATAATTTAAATAAAATCACTAAGAAAAATTGGATAAAACTGCGAAATCTGATAAATCTGGAGTATATAAATTAACTTGTGGCTATTGTGCAAGTTTTTACATAGACCAAACAGGCAGAACATTTGAAGAACGATTATCAGAACATAGGAGAAACAAATTCAACTTTTGCTACCACCTCTTGACTGAAAAATATTGGTTTGTTAACGAATTCAAAATATTACACTTTGAAAGGTTTTAAACTCGAACTTCCAGGAAGTTTAGGAATTAATAAAAACAAAAAGTCGAAATATTTGCTCAATGACCAGATCAACTTAAATAAAATAAATAAGTGTTTTAAAGACCAGTTATCCACGAATACTTTACGCAATTTTTTTTATTGGTACACTTTGAAATCATAAATCCAGTACAAGGCGTCGACTATGTGGGCTATCCATTCGAAATTGCAGTATGTTGATGATAAACAGAGGGGTCGATTTAAAATCATTTGTGAATGTGCATGCATTCATGAAGGTAATTAGCAAGAATGACGTATCCGAAATGGCATATGTATTTAAGGAAGATGATTTGCGTAAGTTTTTCACACATGGACTGGACATTACGTATTTATATAGGTGGTAGCCATTTGCGTTATCTTTGGCTCTTGTAGAAGATGTGAATTGTGCTATTTACGCTTAAATGACATCAAGGAAGAAAGAAGCGTATGCTCATTACTATCCCACCATCTAAGACAGTGAATGAAGGCTCGACGTTTTACTGTTGCCGACAGTAATGCAATTAGTTATGTGCGTTTGGTGAAGCAGTATTTATCATTGCGCCCCCAAAATGTAATTTCAGATAGTTTTTTTACGGTATGATAAGGGGAAGTGCACCAATCAAGTGGTGGGTATTAATACATTTCGATCATGTCCCTTGCAAATTGCACGTTATCTTAAATTGGACGATCCTGGAGAATACACGGGACATGCGTTTCGACGTACGTCCGCTACCATTATGGCGAATAGTGGTATGACAATAGATCAAATTCAATGACAAGTAGGATGGAAATCGGCAGCTGTGGCGACTGGTTACGTCGAAGACAGCAATAGCAATAAGAAGAATGTTTCAAACATTATTAGGAGTGCCATTAATGGAAGTGCAACCTCAATGATTTCCGAGAATGTTAGCAGTCATAATTTGAACAGCATTTCCTCTGATTTAAAAAACCGAAGAATTAATATTTTAAACAATACCAACTGTACTTTTCACATTCATTTAAAAAATTAAGATTGTTAAATATTTGAATAAAGCTTTCGAAACATTTGTTAGTAATATTTTTTTTCATTGGTTCCCCTCTTTACCCATTTAAAACACGCCTCAGCGTGTTTAAATCGAACTTTAAAAAACGCGCGTTTTTTAAAGGTAACCATGACAACATCAACAAATCGAGAAACGTGAAGTCTAAATGACAAATTTTTTATTATTGATCTGACAGGAGTACCTTGTAACGTCAAATAAAATATTACTCACAATTCGTTCATTTATATGTGCTCCTCCATCCATTTGATGAACTTTTCAAATTATTTTTCATATATATCACTGGATTTTCGCGGTATAAACCGCGATTCTGCCTCACTATTCAAAAAATCGATATTAGAATAATTCATTTTTGAGCTCTGGTGACATCAAATATTGATCTTTGGTAACAAATTGCAAATGAATGTAGGTACACAAAGGTACACTGATGTCACATCACGAATTCAACCTTCTTGCATTATTAGTTCTTATTTCTATTTTTTGTAGTAATGATACCAGTATATATGATTTCAAAGTGCACCAATAAAAAAAAATAACGTAAAGTATTCGTGGATAACTGGTCTTAAAAACACTTGCTCTATTTCGAGCACTCCGGCTGCGCCGTCGTGCTCGAAAAATCGCGCGTGTTTTAAAGCCCTTTTTATCCACTTATACTTCAATATACTAATTGGACGTTACAAGGTACTCCTGTCAGATCAATAATTGAAAAGATGACATTTAGACTTCACATTTCTCAACTTGTTGATATTGCCATGGTAACTTCAAAACTTGGATTTATACACACGAGACATTCTTCAAGTAAGCAAAATAGGGTACCACAATAAAAATATTTACGTCTTCGCTGATGTTCCGCCAATATTTTCAGAGCTATATTATAAAATAAAGGAAAGTGTGTTAGTTCACGACTACATTGTAACGATGCAACTTCACGATTGAGATATGAACTCACCTCAGGCGTTATAAACGGTACATTTTCAATCATCAAGATAAAGGTTTTGCATTGTGACAATGCGTCGTTGAACTTGAATAAATTGCAATTCATACAAGTAGTCGTACACAATGTAGTCGTAAACTAACACACTTCATCTAATTATATGTAGCTCTGGAGAAGCGAACAATATATTCGCGAAACGTAGACTTGTTTTTTCTGTCTAATACCCTGCAATCGTTTCGAATACCCGTGGATGATAGGATGGGCTTCATTATGTTTTTTTTCAGAGAACATAGCGGATTATATGCCCAGATATTTTTATAACTGACAGAACATATGAAATCATGTGACGAATTAGAAAAATGTAAAATCTGTTTACTGAACTCTGATTTAAGTATTTTTGACAGCTCGAGGTATTGATTCTGCAGACATAAAATGATAACAATTTGAAGGGCAAAGGTATAAAATTATCTTCATCTAATAAATTGAACTCATAGTTCTTATTGTAGTAGATTTTTTCTTATTTGATTAATACACTATCTCAACTACGCCGATGTATCAGAAACATAAATCTGATGCGAAGAACGGCAAACAACGCCAGATGAAAAATGTTTTAGAAGATATTATCAAAATTATTTCGCTTGAATTGAAGTTCTGTTTTTTGCTTGTTAATGAATAGTTTATGAATATTGGAATATTCAGTATGATTTCACACGGTCTAACCGGATGTGCTATAGTAGATCAGTGTAGGCTGTCATTGTCTTAATTATGGCTCTAACCAGTTTTGATGAATCGGTTAATGAAGAGTGAATTACAGATCGGTTTCAGAGTCGTTAAACGTATATCGCGGAGAATCGAGATAATCCATCGAGAAGTCTCATGAGTTTAGTACCGTTGAAAAGAGTTTATTTTGAATGATGCAATATACCTAGTGAAAATAACTTGACATAATGCTGATTCTTCGTTTCCAAAAAAGAGCGTATATTTCAAATAATTTTTTTGCTGATATAATATAGCGTTCATGAAGATGCTAAGAAACCGAAAACCTCAATTGAAAATCGAAGAAATTACAAGTGTTTTTCCAAATCGAAAATGGAAATATGCGGAAAATCATCAAATTGAAAAAATCATATTCTGATGGCTTCTTTCGCAAATCTTTTAAGACCGCACTCTCACTTTCTGAAACTCATTTTGATTGATTTTTTACTTGATGATATAGAATGATATGGAAGCTACTTCGTAATTGGATGGAAAAACAACTTTATAATAAAAATGGCGACAGAACTTTTCACGATTCGAATGAAAATATTAAGGTGTATTTCTCATATACGATTACGACAGTTTTTTGTATCATTTGGACTATGTTTTGAATATTTTTTCAAAGGAATTATGCAGGTGGTGATCAAATATCAATTCGGGTCGAAATGAAAATCGATAAATGAAAAAAAAAATTGATTTGGAATTGACGTTATGTTGAAATTCACGTTATTTCCACCTACGAATAAGTCAACGCCCAATTTGTCGATCTTAAATATTTATGTCAAATGTCGAGAATAAAGGTATGTTTATATTTTTCCCAATAGGTCGAAGTTATAAATGAGTAGATTCATCTTAATAGTGGTATTTTCTATATATTGATGACCCTAAGTTAAATGTGATAAATATCTTCATGTTTCAATCTATCACTGTCGAGATTTTTAGGGTCTCGATGAAGTACCATGGGGTACTTATTGAACATGTTCACCAGAACTTCATTTTCAAAGGTTTAGTTCGAATATTCAATACACTCCCAGAGTTTAATGTCATACAGCCACACTTGTTTCAGGGCTCAGTTGTGGGTTAAGATCTTATTATTTTATTACCAATAGTATTGTTTGTATTTCAGATCTCTTTTTTCTTGATGTGGTGTTTCCATCCCAGCTTGATATCTGGTTTCATACCAAGGTATTTGGTACTGTCATCAAAACTGATATTTATCAGAATTATCACAATCAGAACCGGACATCATCAGAAACGAACATTGGTCAGATCCGGACATTATCAGAACGAACTTCTGTCAGAACTGAACTTCATCAGAATTAACAGAATCGAACATTGTCAAAATCGGACATTATCAGAACCATACATTATCAGAACCGCACATTATCAGAACAGTGCATTATCAGAAACGGACAATATCAGAATCAATCCGCATTGTCATTCGGAATTCCAACGACAAACATCAGTTACAGTACTTTGTCATAAATGGTGATATTTCTTCAATAAATCAGAAAATGATTCATCATAACTGTGGTACAGGGAATTCATTGTCAAATCACATACGATATTCCGCATATAGCATTATTGCGTCGGTTTGATCATTTAAAGCGATATTTTTTGCTCAGAAACATGATTTTCGTTGTGGAAGGTGCGTTAGAGTAAACAGTAAGAGTTTCAGAATCGAGACGATACAGTGTTGCAAAAAAGGAACCTAGCAAAAAATTTAGTGACGGATATATCATTCAAAATTTGTATAAGTAGGTTTTCAGAATGATTGAATACAAACTCATTGGTCACAATTGAGTTCTCAATGGAAAATCGAATATGGCGACTGCTAAGTGTGCATCAAATTTTGCAAGTGAATATTCACCCACTTCTAGTCGTTTGATTACTTACTAATTCAAAAAAATTATATCCAATCTTAAAATAAATATACCATCAATAGGCCTACATTATAAACTCAGGAAGACGAAGCAGCATCAAACGTATGCGTTTATGCAGTATCTTCCATGAATCTATGTTTTTGTCCAACCATGTAGACACATTGGGAAATGTAATCTAGGTATAATCTGGATATAATTTCCATCAAAAATTAGATTGGGAGTCACAATCAGAGGATATTCGAGTATGTGGAAGCTCATGAATATTCTCTTATTAGGGCTGTGAATGATTATGATATCGACGACCTCTCCCGTTTCAAACGACCCAGACATTCCCTTGAATGATGAGTCTACCTAATAGTCATACTAAAATTAATTGGAGAGTTCTTATTTTTTCAAAATTCCAGTTTTTTTCAAAACCAGCCAGGGAGCCCTGAACTGTTTTTGAGGACACTGCGCCGCGCCCCGATTTTGGAACTATATCCACACGTATTTGTATGCGAAATATTAATCACCAGAATAGGTACTCTGCTTCATATCACGATAACAGTGGGTTGCACAAAAAGATATGTTGAACTTTATATGTAGAAAGTTGAGAAAATTAATTATTTTTTTATTCGCCCTGATTGGCCTCTCATACACGTGGTTTCACAATGGTTTTTCCACACCATTTCTGATTTATTGAAAAGGTAACACCATCTATGACAAAGTAGCGTGACTGATATTTGTAGTTTGAATCGCTGCTTTCAGACGATTACTGATTCTGATATTGTGCGGTTCTGTTGATGTACGGTTCTGATAATGTACGGTTCTGATAATGTACAATCCTGGTAATGTACGGTTCTGATAATGTGCACTTCTGATAATGTCCGGTTCCGACTCTGTTCATTTCTGGGAATTTTTTTGACTTGTTCGTTTTTGATGATGTCCGGTTCGACAACATACGTTCTACAAAGTTTTTTCTGCTATTGTTAGATTCTGATGATGTTATGTTTTGTCATTGTACGTTTCTGATGATTTCCGATTCTAATGCAATTTCATTCTGATGGAGTTTCTTTCTGATGTTGTTAATTCTGATCAAAAACGTTTCAGATGTTTTCCGATTCTGATACTGTTATGTTTTGACGTTGTTATTTCTCAGCCTTGTGCGTTCTGATAGTTTTATATTCTGATCATTTACGGGCAATGGTTTCATCAAATAAAGTGGATGTGGTTTCCTTCTCAATAATTATTTTGCTGAAATGTTTTATTGGAAGTAATTAATGAGTGATTTCGCCCATGAAGTCGATGAGTTTTGGAGCTTTGTTGATGTCAACCACGGTATTCACCACCTGAATTATAAGTTCACAGTTGTGAGGACTTCAGAGTGGAACAAATTCTCAGAAATGAGTAAATGTGAACTGCTTCATTCAGATAAATGCATATTGAAGCTGCAGAACCTTCAGGCCATGGGACTCCCAGTGGGACAGTAGATATAGACAATCAATTAACATTAATTCCAAAAATTTTTGAACAATTGTATGTTAGTGCATCAATGAAAACAAACTATAAAATTTTGCAGAAGTCTGCGATGAAAGGAACATTGTTTTAATTGCAAAAAACGTTTTCATGCTTTATTATTGCACTGAAAATTGTAAAATTTCTACAAACTAGGTATACCTATAGTAATAGTGTTTTACAACATGCATTAAGTTTGTAACCTTGTAAAAGTTATGGAACCTTGTTTTTTGAAATTTGTTTGAGTTTTTCATTGTAATTTGTTAAATATTGCAAAAATTCTGCAAATTGGATAAGTGAACAGAAAAAAAGTTTAAGATATTCTCGTACATTTGCAACCATTTCTGAAAAACGCATCATTTATTTATTAAAGTTTTTTATCGACGATCCCATTTTAAAATTTTTAAAAAAGAAAATATCGTCTTAGTGGATATGTAACTTTGCAACTCATACGAAAAACGGAACCTATTTATCCACCAATATTTTTTTTTCATTTTAACAACTTCTGAAATAATTGCAAAAGTTATTCAAATTGCAATTAAAATTACGTCTAATATTTTACGTGACGCAAGAGATTTGCAACCGTCATTGTCCAACGGAACATTTTTTACAATTGATTTGTTCTCTTTTTATGATTTGGCCATAAATTGCAAACATTGTGCAAATATGCTTAGGATATATATATGAGACCGACATATCTATAGTGGTCCAGTTAAATATTTGATTATCCATCGCGTAAATCGGTTATATTTTGTACTCGTTGATTGAAATTGCATCCGGAGAATAATACGGTTACGTAGTTAACCATTAAAAAATGTTAAACTAATCATTGATCTCGGAAGCAATCACTGTTTCCGACTAATCAGCGAAATAAATTTAATCTAATGTTTTCGAATGCAACAATCAGAAGAATAAAAAAAAATTTGCTAAATTCTGCTAAAAGACTATTGGAAGACATTAATTTTCTATAGCATTGGAAATGACATGCAATCATTCTTCATTTGAAATGTTCACTTGTCAAGATGACTTTATAGCAATCGACGAGATTTCAAAATGAATAATCGATTCTCGCTGGAAGTAAGGATTTCAAAACGCTATCAATTGTATATCTCGCAAGTACATAGTTTTCATCATCAAACAGAAACGTTGCTGAAAAATAAACAATTCTGAAATCGATCTCAAATTAAAATTTCAAAGGTATGTATTTCTTGAATTGAATCAAATTATAATTTACCTTTCCACTCGACTCTCTTACTCCAATTGTGATTTCGCATGGAAAATTCTATTGAATCCGAATAGAGGATTGAAATGTAATCAATACGTAAGAATTATTTAATTGATTTATAAAAAAAAAATTAATAAAGAGGGAAAAACATGTTGGTAGGCAACTATATTCTAGTTGTAGCTCCAGGACTATTAGATGAATGTGCATTGTTTTTGCTTATTAAAATCTGTCATCTGTCATAAAAATACAATTAATGAATCATGTTACTAAACTGCTGTGCATTCATTACTCTGTAAACAGAACACTGTTATGTAACACAGTTGTAGGTTAATCGTACTAATGTACAACTGTACTAGTGTTTTTTAATTCTCAATATTTCCTGCATTTCTCAATGAATCAAGAAAATTATGAAAAAGTGTCGAGAGATTCTCGATCTTCCATCAAACGTACTCGTACGTATTTTTTTATGCAAATTCCTAATTGTAATGTGATGTTTTGAATTCATATCGAAAACGTTAGCTTTCAACATTGAATGATTTCACCTTTTCTTGGTCGATAGTTAACACGGGTAACACCGTTTGACGCAAGAGGTTGCAAATTAAAACTCTTGTCAAAAACATTATTTTAGTTATTTTGTCGAGTTTGCAGAACTTTTGTAATTTTTATCGAAAAATTATGACTAACAACAATTTTTTTTCGATAAAACCTATATTTCCGTTTTGTATCGATGGTTGCAAATTCATCAGAGGATGTAAATTGCTATTTTTCAAAACTTCGAAAGTTTACAGAACTTTTGCAAATTTATCCGCGCTAATAATGTGAAAATTCATTAAATCCTGATTTTCAACATCTTCCGTTCAGAAAAAAGGGTTGCAGAATCAGACTACATATCATATGGAAGTCCTCTTCACTCTAATGACGTTTTGAAACTTTTATAATTATTATTGAATTTTGGAAAAATCATGTCCATCTCTACTGGCCTACAGGGTATACACATCGGCACCTGAAATTTCAGATTGCGAAATATGAAGAGGATAGAAAGAGAAACTAGTGCAGGCCAGGGATCGATCTCAAAACAAAAACTCAGTGATAACTATGTCAAGGAAATCAGAATTATTAGATCCGTGTGTCCTTCACAGACGGAGTAATGTTAAAAAAAATGGATGAAAATCAAGATACAAGTCGAGTATAAAAATATGATACTCAACGTCGTGGAAACATACAATAAGCGGTACCAGGCTAGTAAGAAAAAGGAGTTTTTTCAATCAGTAGAGTCTCACACTACGACTCGGCACCCTATGGACAGTTCTCCAAATTGTTGGCCAAATTAGGTTGTGTACCTGCCTTTTAGGTGAAAAATTTATTAGTTTACGACTAATTCCGATAGATAACAAGTTCCTTAGGTTTTTGAATACCAACATGAGGAAAAAATTTATAAAAAAAATTAAGACAAGCTTTTATACAAATGCACTAAAAAGGAAAAAATAATTTCTCTAATTGTTTGACCTAGGTTATTCTGTTAGTAGCAGATTCAAAATCTTGCCGAACAAGAAAACCTATTTTATATTCGCAACAAACTTTTGAATGTGCTACTCACAGAATAATCTATATCAAGGAATTGAAGAAAAAAGTTTTTCCTTTTTAGTGCATTTGTATAAGAGCGAGCTCGTCTTTTTTTATTATCTTCATTCAACTCTTTTTGGTATTTATGAAATCCGTCTGGAACAAGAACATCGGGTGCGGCTAGTACTTGAATGTGAAGTTAAATAAAATATTGTTATAAAAATGGAACGAGTCTATCTGTTCATGTGTCTGTCATAGCCATAGTTTCCACAGACTGTTCGGAAAAAAAAATTGTAAATTGGCACGTTGATGAAGAGTTCTCACAGCTACAACTAAAATATAATGTGAATCTGTTTCAAATAGGGATATTATGAACGAGGTTTCGTTCCCTATGTAGTCCGTCATGTGCATTTCCATTCAAAAGGTTTGGTTTTGAGGATTCCGAATTCAATTTCCTGATAATTTTATGGTGGCTTGTTCTGACAATATTATAGAAACCTACTCCTCCACTGTTTCCAAAATTACCCAAGCTAAAATATTGAAAAACTAGATTTTCTGGGAGTTTCTTCTCAGATTCACATCAAAATTTCAGCAATTTCTTTGAGCCTCGCAGTTTTTGGAAAACTGAAATCCAAAATTAATTACAACTTTCTGTATAATAGGTTTCGAAGAGGTTGAAATTGTGACAAATACAATCTTTTTCAGAAGTTAATAGAAGAAATGGTATGGAACCATTACCACGCGACTCACATTCACACTCGATGGTTTTTTTCAATTATGCTTATATAAACATATATTTATGTCTTTTCCATATCACTGATTTTGGTTCCGTTCGTTATGAAGGATTCGATCATCCAATACTTTCGTAATTACCACACTATAATGAATGTTGAATAAGGCTGGACGAAAGTGAATTTTCGCATCATCGAAGCGTAGGAAAATTGGTATATTTTGTCAGGAATTAAAACCTCTAATGATTGATTTAATATTACAATAAATGCGCGTATAATGAATTTCTAGCAACAAAGTACTCATGCGGATTTTTCACTTTCCAATAATTTATCCATGTCTGAATAGCATGCTCAGTAGTTACAGTTGAATTAGACAAATAATGATTATACATTTTACGAGCTTAGAGAAATCTTTGTGTCACTTTTGTTTTTATTTCTGATTGTTAATAACCAATAATTCATTTGTTGTTGTTATACTTCCTCTATAAAGAATGGTGAATTAGGGTCATACCGATTATGATCTTTATTTAATCATTGTGAGGGAAACTAGGTGAAAGTGTACACACTTTGCTCATTTATATCGGAAGTATTTGAAGCTAGGCTAAATTATTTGCCGGTACAGCGGAGGTAAAGGTCGTATGTCGAGATTATTTTCGTAAGAAGTGCCTTCGGCATATCCACAGGAACATTTACAAATATGATTTCTATATTACATGTGTCAAAGATGTTAATGTGATAACGTATTCATCTCAAGGTGAATATTATGATAATATGGTGAGGGGCTTGATTAGATTAATGAAAGGTGGTACTCACAAGAGTGCCACCTCTTTCGAATCAATAAGTCACCTATAAACATTGTTTTGAAAAAGTTTTACAATTTGTACTTCCATTTGCAGATTTTACTTGTACACAAACTGATGATGGGATCTTAAGATCCCGATTAGATATCAACTTACCATTAAAATGTGGAGATGAGTTTTTCTTCTACAGCTTAAATCATGCACCCCACTTTGAGCCATGGACGTCCTACGTTCAATCTTAATACATTTTGGAATGCTAACTCAAAATAATCCTGAACACACAAAGAAATGAATTAATCTCTCTTTTTTATATGTTCAAAATTTCAAACTTCTGCAAATATGGAAAATGCAGGGACTATTTCTTATAGTTTTGCGAGAAACTGCGGCGATTCCTCAAGTGCTCTTCAGTATAAATTGGTGTTATTGTAATTTTGGTTCAAATATACGCACGCCAGAGCACTGAAGTGGTGAAAAGTTTTCCTTCACTCGCTCCCCCCAGATTATCTATCCGTTTGTGATGGCCATTAAACCCACTGAGCAAGAAACATATCCGAGATGTTCATTTACGTTGAATTCTTGTACCCTTGACGACGTTTCTGAGAAAACCTAATTTATAAGTTATGGAGACGTAATTTTGCGATGTTATTATAAGTATTGTCACTGATACAGCCCGGAAAATCATCACAGCTTCATTTCGTACCAAACGAACCTTGAGACATCTCTAAAACATATTGGTGATGTATTTATAGCATGTGTCTTATTTATACTTTCGGGTGTTCTGGTTTAGAACATTTCAATACCATGGGGACGTCGAAGATACGTTTGGTGGTTAAGAAATATGTCGTAACTGATCGTTGCAAAAACGTTCTTATCTGGTATTGTGTTTTATCTTTGTCTGACCTAACCTAACCTCAAATAAGTGGCGGTATTTCATTTATCGTTTATCGATCTCTTGTGTCGGTTCTTAGTGAGTTTTTTTGAGTGATCAAATTATTGATGGTATTCATTAACTATCTACAAGAAAATCAATTTATGAAAAAAAAGTTATGTGTCACATCATCATATTGTTTTCTACCAGGAAGGTGATTAATATAATCTCAATATGATGGTTTGATTTGTTTGTGGTATCAGTTTTGCCAAAAAATTTGCACCCTAGTTCCAAGAATCAACAGGAAATATCCTTGAGACGATTGAAAACTATATATAGATATATTTATGGCCCCAGGTATCTATATCATATTCATAAAAACCCAACAACTTATGTTATTTATTCTGATAACCATTCTTATAACACTAGAAATTGCAGTAAAATAGTTAATCCGAGATATAGACTAACCACATCTGCGCGTAATTCACTAGACATAAAACTGTACAATAAATTGCCTTCTGAAGTCAAGAATATGAACATAATCAAATTTAAATATACAATCAAAAAGGCTCTCCTCGAAACTTGTTTCTAATCCATAAACGAGTTCATGGAATCAAAGATATTCGATACTTAACCGCTTGTCACAGTGCTATTCATGGGTGTTTTATGACTCCATAAATGTTTATTTATTCTTAGTATTGTAAATCTGTCCTCCTTTGGAATTAGTCTTTCACATGTTGTACAAATTCAAATCATTCCATTTCATTACGGCAGATAATTTGAATTTTAATTAAAATATTAATTTTATCCACTTCGCCCGACTTACTACAAATGTATTTTATATATGTGTCACGTAGTCAATAAAATCTATCTATCTATCATCATGGACAATAAAGTAATACATTTGAATTGTATCTCAACTCTCAACTTCAATATTATATATGGATCGACATAAGCAAATAGACTATAAACACTTAAGTATTTCTATATTTTTTTGTAGCGTCTGGAAAAACAATATGGCCAATACTCAAAAAGCAACTGAAGAGGCTTATTGTCGAACTCATGCATGATAAGGAGAAATACTTCTGACAGCATTGTTAATAAAATATTTCAATACATATTTTTTTAGGTGCAGTACGGAAAGTTGTCCCAAAATTTCTGGATATTGTATTCTATAAAATAGACATGGAATGGCTTCGACATGCAAAACAGGGATTATTAAGGCTGTCATCGTAATGAAAACTGAAAGTTCAGGTTTAACATACCCTTCTTGGATTTTACATATTTTCAGTTCAGAGATTTCAGTAAATAATAATAATTTATAAATCTTATTTTTACAGAGAAATGTATTTATTTGTTAATTTTTTGTTTGACGTTCCATGTTTTAATATTTTTTTTTAATTCAAATTCGTGTTTACTTAAATACTGTGTCCCTATCCTAACCTAACCTAACAAGAAGAAACTTGATACCATAACAGCTCAGTTGTTGTTAGGCTTTGAGAAAGTACTTTTTCCGTAAAAAAGTAGTTTCAAATGATGTGAGAAAAAGAAGACTTGTTATGTAACGATTTCATTACGCATACTAGAATATAAGTACTTTCGCTGTAACAGAACAGTTTCAGATAACGTATCAGATTCGATTTTTATACGACGTATCTGCGATTTTGTTACGTTGGTGGACATATAACGACTCTAAAATAGTCATTGAGACGTTATGGGCACAATAATCATAACGTAACAATGTATCTCGGTTAACATATAATAACGTTAATAGTATGAGTTCTTGCACAGTGGGTACCTAACACATCAAAATAAATGGGTCATATTCAATCAAAGAAAGAACCGAAACAGAGAACATAAATTGAAGAAGGAGTGAACTGTATCGTATAAGGCAATAGTACGGGAGATGGCGTTGCTATTTTCGAGGAATTTTATACCGAATGAATTTTATTTCAAGTAGTTGATTATTATTCAACAGTCATCAAAGTGACCGTCAGCCACCGCGGTGATAACAGATGAAAGTTGCAAACAAACCTAGTACAAAAAGTAATTTCATACCGTGCCAAAATTTATGAGGTGATTTTTGAGATCATTTGAAAAAAAAATATTCGTTAGCTGTTTGGAAGAGGGTGTTAACGTGAGTCACGTGTCTTAACTATGTTAAAAATGTTGAGTATGCAGTGATTT
This sequence comes from Gonioctena quinquepunctata, assembly GCA_018342105.1. Taxonomy (NCBI): domain Eukaryota; kingdom Metazoa; phylum Arthropoda; class Insecta; order Coleoptera; family Chrysomelidae; genus Gonioctena; species Gonioctena quinquepunctata. The sequence continues at coordinate 208,743 of JAFIRS010001683.1, read as the reverse complement.
CATACCTCAAAAAAAAATTTCAGCTGAATTTTTATACTTTTTAAATAATAAAAATAATCGTCAGCTACATACTGGGCGCCCAGCGTATCTGAGCATCGTATAGCCACTTTGACAGGTGATTTATAATGTTGTTAACAATAAAATAACTCAATATTTCAATTTCAATGAGTATTATTTATAATAATTCATGCCAACTTTCTGCTGTGAGTTTTGAAGTTTCCTCAAATTTTGATAAATAACTCATAATATATTGATATTTCAGAAATTTTTATTGATTAGGAGTTGTAAAGTATACAATTTTCTACAAATAACGTTCCAATTTTTTTTTTTTTAATAATAGAACGCACCAAATTTGAAACACGAGAAAACTGAAAAAACCAAAAAGTATTGGGTCATTTTTAAAATGAAAAATACATTCATTGTAAAATGAATTTGGAAAAATAATATATTTTTTATAGTGGAATATGAGATTTCTATACAGAAAAAGCTATCTTTTTTTCTGGAAGAAAACATTCGTTTAAACCATTTTTTGTTCATTTTGAAATGCATCGAAAAAATACTTCAATTATTTATGACTTCTATAATTATCACAAAAATTATACTCATTATAGTTGGAGATAATACACTAAAAATTCGTCCCCTATTGAGTCTCAAAAATAATCAACCCTTTTTAATTTACGAATTATCATTGGAATAACTAATTATGACGGATTGTTTATCGACCATATGCTATACAAGTTTTTTTATTTTAAAATTCTCTATATGATTAAACCAAAAAAAGTATTCAAATGAAACGTATTCAGCCGGGACCTGAAAGTAAGTCGAATCATTTTGGACGGAAGCGGATACTATAGTTTAGTTACTCACCTTTCGTATTCATAATATTATCATGAACTAGTTATTAAATTACAATTTTTAATTTCTTCAACAAGGGTCTCGCACTTATCGAAATCTAATATTTCGCACGTACCAGATAAGCCAACAATGTAAACTTTAATTTGTGAATAAATACCATTACTATTATACCATTAATATTATAAATGCAGCGACAGTATTTCGTTAGTATATGTGTGATTTTCGGTTGTAATATAACTAGTGCTACGATTATCATCGGTGATAGCAACGAGTTAAAACCGACGAAAATGGAACGAGTACGCAGCAGAAGTTCTGTTTTCTTAAGATTCCACCGATGAATAAGCGTTGCACGACTTGGTGAGAGAATAAGATGAACGTTATCAGATAAAATAAACGTCTTAACGTCATGGTGAAACGCGAAACATCCTCAATTGAATATTGAAGAGAAATACTTTTCTTTGAATTGAAAAATCCACGATAAATATGAAGTTATTTTTGTGAATATCTAACAGAAAATAACTTTTTTCCCGGCTAAAGCCACGCTGGACATTGAACTATATCTGATAGATATTGAGAAAGGACCGTAAATCGAAAGAAAAACTCTGAAAGTGGAAATTTGCAATTTCATTCAGATAGTTATTCGATTTTCTATTCCAGTCTCATGAATGAGGCAGAGAAGAATGTTTTCCAAAGGAGGAGTACTCACCAGGAATTATTTGTAACATTGATGCAAGGGAGGCATCGCATTCACTAGGTCTTCAATAGATTTTCGTCGACAAAAATATTATGAAGAGCTAGTGATTACGATGCCTTTCTTGCATCAATGTTACAAATGATTTCTGGTGAGTACTCCCCTTTTGGAAAACATTCTTTTTTGCCTCATTCATCTATATGAGTTCTTAATTGAAACTGGAATAAAAAATCAAATAGCTATCTGGATGAAAATGCAAATTCTCACTTTCAGATTTTTTCTGTTGTGTTAAGGTCCTTTCTCAATATATATCAGATGTAGTCCAATGTCCAGCGAGGCTTTAGCTGGGAAAGTAGTTGTTTTCTGTTAGATATTCACAAAAATAACTTAATATTCATAGTGGATTTTTCAGTTTACAGAAAAATATTTCTATTCAATATTCAATTGAGAATGTTTCCCTTTTTAACATGAATACCCCACAAGAGGTAATCTTTCAACTTTTCAACTATTCAACTTCCCAATTTCTCATCTTTAACTTTAACTTACAGAATTTTCACGGTACAATGAGAGTTAAATTAATTAATAATCAATCAATGAATCATCAATATGAATGAAATGTTTTTAATTTGGTTATTGCATGAACTGATTTTCTGTCGATTCTAAATATATTACCTCGTGTTATGTTGCCTAAACTGAGTTTTGCGTATGGCTAGACGATACACGCCTGGCCGTTGGGCCGACCACACGCACAGTTCAAACCTTTTTCCTGGCTAACTTGATACTATGAAAATTTCGTAACGGTGTGCGCGCGCAACTCCTAATTTTACTCACAACTAAATGCTCCAAAAGAAATACAACTTCAATAAACTATCATTAACAAGTGATTCAAACTAACCTTGATTCATGAGATGATGGTTCAGATAAAACACTTGAACGATATTTTTTTGGTTATGCCGAAAATTGTCTATAACACTCGGAATGGTATTTTTGAAAATAGTTTATTTCCACTAGCACTTTAGCGTCTTTCATGGATAAATCAATGTTTTTGCGTATTTCTAGAATAGTAATACACTTTTCTAGATAACTTGGAATGGATGAAAGAAGCGGTTCGTTTTTTTAAATAAAATACACAAATACGTTTTATTTTCGTTGGGATTTTGAACACTTCACGTTTCAACGGTACAGCATAACAGAATCCCCCAGTCATCTAAGTCAAAATTAGGTAAGATTCTCGGAATTTCAGATACCCAGCTGAATATTTGTATAAACTTGTATTTTGGCATTCTAAAAGATGTCTCAAAACCTACATATGGTAGGGTGTACGCGTCTATTGAAATTTGAGGCCAAAGGTAACAAAAATCGATTTTTTGCATATTTTTTGCAAATATCTTATCTCCTATGGGTTTTTCGCTATTTTTCGTTTTCGAGATAGAGGGCGGAGAGCGCGCGGTTAGAGCATAATGTAAGGTCAACCGGTATAGTCCCGGTCAAAACACGCTATATAAAGTTTATTAATTATTGATAAATAAATAATTTATAATAATTTTCATTTGTTATCAACTATTACATTATATTTGAAAAAAAATTTCATCAATTGAATCTATTCAATAATACTTACAACCGATTCCTAAAATTAAAAAATAATTGAAGGACAAACTTTAATTATATTTTAATTATATTCTCATTTCCACTAATTATAATTTAAGTAGACAATAATGAAGTACATATTCTTTGAACTCCGTAAACTCTTAAATTCTTTCATAACCTTGAAAATTATACTTGGGAATTATACCTGGACATTAGGACCCTTCTTATATAGTACGAACCTTTTTATTTATAGCCAGTAGGGACAGATGTTCAACCAATTATGCAAGAATGTTTTTTATTATATCGAAGTTCAAAGAAAAGCTCATTAATATGCTAATTGAAGAATTACAAGCTGTCAATATCACTACCAACCAGGCCAGAGATGATGCGGATGTACTAATTATAGGAACAGCAATTGAAGAATCGAAACCTGAAAAAACTGCAGTTATAATAGGAGAAGATATTGATTTACTGGTCATTTCAATTGGGCGTACAATATCTCATCAACAAGAAATTTTCTTTAAAAAAGTCGGCAAAGGAAATGTATAAACAGAAGTTTTGATAAATATCCTCGTTCGAAGAAACATATTTTGTTTCTGCATGCATTAAATGGCTGTGATACGACTTCTGCGCTTTCAAAAAAAGAAGAAAAAAAAGTTTCTAAAACCATTTGAGAAACTGCCGAATTTGGAGCAAATTGCAGCAGCATTTGAAGAAGAAAACTGTCCGGTTCAAAGATTATTTGAGACTGGAATTCAAATCTTGTTGGCAGTCTATAATGCTCCAAAATCAGTGGACAGTATTGATCATATTCGCTATGCACAATACGTCAAGTCTACGGAACTGAATAAACCTGTGCAGTTATCAAATATTCCACCAATAAGTGCAGCAGTTCACCAATATTTCAATCGTATTTATTATCAAGTTCACACTTGGTTAGGGCATGATTTGGAACCCCAGGAGTGGGGTTGGACAATGCGTAACGGATACCTGGAACATATCAAGACCATTTCAGCACCTGCTCCAGAGGAATTGCTCAACACAATATTCTGCAACTGCAAGAGTGTTTGTGGTTCGCGTTGTGGATGCAGGAAATCGGGGTTGCAGTGCTCTGTAGCTTGTGGCCAGTGTAATGGGCAACCTTGTCTCAATTCTTCACCATGTCAGAGCGGTGTTAATGAAGACAGAACCTTTGACCCAGGAATCATGGAAGACCTGGAGATAAATGTCGCCGAAGATGATATAGAAGAAGACCACAGCGGTTGGGAGACGACGATGAAGAAGAAGATAATTAAAATTATAATGAGTTGCAGTTCATGTAATTTTTATTCTATTCAGAATAGAATGGTATTTTTATTAAAATCATAAATTGAGAATTTTTTTCTTTTTTTTCAATTATTTAGGGACTTATTGATATAAATTATATTAGAATTAAAATATAATTTAAGTATTTTCCTTAACAATTCTAAAACTACACGGGCAGGTAAGTGTTATTAAATAAATCAATACCCAATTAAAAATAGATACGAAAGTAAAAAACTGATTAAATTATTATTAATTATTTATCAATCAATAATTAATAAACTTTATATAGCGTGTTTTGACCGGGACTATACCGGTTGATCTTACATTATGCTCTAACCGCGCAAAAGTTGTAGGGAATTCAATTCTCTACAATATTGATAATAAATACAAATAGCGAAAAACCCATGGGAAATGAGATATTTGCAAAAAATATGCAAGAAATCTATTTTTGCGACCTTTGACCTAAAATTTTAATAGACGCGTACACCCTTCCATATGTAGGTTTTGACACAACTTTTAGAATGCCAAAATACAAGTTTATACAAATATTCAGCTGGGTATCTCAAATTCTGAGGTGAACTTACTAAGATGACTGGACTAGAACCTAAATCAACCAGTCGAAATCAATGGAGACGATGTAGCGTTTCTATTTTGTTTGAACGATATTGTCTCACTAGATTAGGTTAAACCCACTAGGATCAATTCTGCCTGGAGCCTAGGAGAAATATTTGGAGGCGTATGTCGGAGTAGTGAGATTCCCGGAGTTTAAGATTTCCTGATGATAATATAATTGAAAACCGACACGAACTTGATAAGTATGATTAATCCATTGAAAACTTGTCAATCACATCATAAAGTGGCATAACTCAAATGAATATTTTGGGGTCAGTTCACCTGTCAAAGTCGCTATACAATGCTCAGATACGCTGGGCGTTCAGCTCGTTTGAGCCGCTGACTAAGGTTCTTACCACCACAATACATGTAGCTGACGATTAATTTCATTATTTAAAAAGTATAAAAATTCAGCTGTAAAAATTTCATGCGGTATGAAATTACTGCATACTCGACATTTTTGACATAGTTGAGACACGTGACTCACGTTAACCCACCCTCTTCCAAACAACTGACGATTATTTTTCGGTTTTAAATGATCTCAAAAATCACCCCATAAATTTTGGCACGGTATGAAATTACCTGTTGGACATTTTGTTTCTGCGACTTTCACGGTCGGATCTCTTATGTTATAGTGGAAAACTATTATCCTTATGATTTTCATCCGGTATGAAATTACTTCTCCAAATCAATGCTACCTCCCGTACTACAATGTATCGACCCATCACTAACATAAAAGGAAACTTGAGGAATAAAATTGAGAACAGATAAAGGTCTTTAGACGTCCATAGTACACGAATTATCATCCATTCGTAGGATGATACTTATTTCTTATTGCTTTGAATAATTCTCATTGGTTAAAAAAATTGTTAATGAGTTGCTTTTCGATATATTGATAAGCAGATGGGTGATAATAGTCGGAAGATTCTGTCATGTATTACTTCCATAAGAATATTGCAATATTTGTTTACCTCAATCTTAAAATTTGATGAATCTACCATGATGAATCTGAAAGGGTTAGGGAAAGTGGGTTGAAGAAAGAAGAAGGAGATGGGCGGCTTGAAGAGAAGTGGGTTCTTAGGACATTCGAGAAGTTATTCATACATCAGAGCTGCGTATCAAGACACCAACGAAATGAAAATCATCAAATGACTGAGCTCCAATCGAGTTCATTTTCCTAGAATATTATTTTCGAAAGTGAAATTTCATGTATTCAACTAGTGGAAAATTAATGCGATTGAATATTTACTCCTTCTGTTACTGAAAATACCGACACGTTCCCAATGTTCAACTGTTGTTGTTTTGCTTGTAGCTTTAATGACGTGCTGAATGTATGAACAGGAAGTTTATGATTGATTGATTGATTGGATATTCTCGGTGCGATGTTAATCGAATACCGTTGGACTAATTGAATGAATTTAGCAGTTCTAATAATACACCAGCGGAATATTGTTATTTACTGGGGAGTGAGAACATGTGAAATTTTACACTGATTTTTAAATTTGATTACGGATTAAAACTTCTTTGGGAATCAACGTAGGCCATAACTTTTTTTACAGTATCAGAAATAAACTCCTCTGTTGGGAAGTAGGTATATTTTTCAATACATTGGAAGATACGAAATAATTTTTCGATTACCCATACAGAGTGGTCCAACGAAAGTATGCACCTAGCTTTTCTCCTTTGTTTAGAATTGAAAGCAAAATGCTCGGACACGTGGAGTTTGCTTTTGAGGGGACACATTTTAGACATATTTTTCAACCTGTGCCTTTAACGCCCTAGCGAGTGTCACAACCCTAAAATTTTAAATGGAAAGGGGGGTCGAGTGATATATCATTTGAACGGGCACAAAATTATCTTTCTAATGATACCTATTTATTGAAATTTATTCGAATAGTTAATGCGAAAACGGCTTTAAGAACAGTTACCCGATAATTTTGGTATTAATGAAAAATACAAATAAGTTTTGGTTATTAAGAATCAAAACATTTACAATTAGTAGTACTTACGTTTCAATGTTTGTTACTTGTAACAGTGCTTTGTAAAAAAGTAAACAAGCTGTTAAATTGATTTATTAAAACGTTACTTCAACAATGTTGAAAATGTGACCCACTTGCTTCCATACAATAATACAGATTTTTGTTCAAATCTATTTCTAACATTTTGTAGCATATCAGGTGTTATGATTCTGCATTGTGCTGTAATCCGTTGGCGAAGATCTTCTATGGACTCGGGCTTCGTAGCAAAACATTTATTTTCAAGTGTCCCCATAGAAAAAAGTCCAAAGGCGATAAATCAGGTGACCTGGCAGGCCATTCAATTGGGCCTCTCCTTCCAATCCACTGTCCGGGGAACCGGTTATCTAAAAATTCTCTTACAGGAGCAGGATAGTGCGGAGGTGCTCCATCTTGCTGGAAATGAAGCCGATCGGCATCATGATTTTGGTCGTCTTCTATTACCTGTGTTATAGAAAGGATCAATTGCATCGTCAAGCATGTTTAGGTAGACTTCACCAGTTAAATTTCCAGGAATGAAAAGTGGTCCTATGATATGACTTCCTAATATGCCACCAGACGTTTATTCTTTGAGGAGTTTGGGTATGAACCTCACGGAATAAATGTGGGTTACTGTCATCCCAGTAACGGCAATTATGCCTATTCACAGCTCCATTCAAATAAAATGTACACTCATCGGTAAAACAAATGTTAAACAATAAGTGCGGATCTTCAATTAAACGCTGGCTCATTTGTTCACAAAATTGCAGCCTTCGATCAGGATCATCCTCATTTAGTTCCTGTACTAATTTAATTTTGTACGGATGAAATTTGTACGCTTTTAAAATCCGTATTATGGATGAACGGGAGACTCCTGAGGCTTCAGCTAGTTGACGGGTACTTTGAGTATGATCCAATTAAACATGCCCCAAAACAGCGACTTCCACAGCTTCATTTCTGATGGGGTTCTGCGGCTGGTGTTTCACATTACAAACAGATCCGCTATCGACAAACTTTCTAACTAACTTGGCAACATACGAATCATTAACATTTTTATCGGGAGGACTGTCCTTAAACAAGCGAGCAGTTAGTCTAGCACAACTATTATTTTGAAAATAAAGTTTAACAATTTCAACTCGTTCTGGAATGGAATAAACCATTTTGTACAGTGAAATTAAAATAACTTCAAAAGCGACCAGACTGAATCAATGGAGGGACTAAAATAAAAGTTTGCCTAAATCCTTTTCCTACACTTATTTGCAGTTTTTTTCGACAAAAAAACGCAAACGATAAATGGGGATTTTTTGTGATGAAAGAAAAATCACATTGAAATGTTGCTTTCGGTAAAATGAAGCAATTTAGAAATGATTGTAGTTATTCTGATTCCTAATAACCAAAACTTATTTGTATGTTTCATTAATATCTAAATTATCGGGTAAATGTTCTTAAAGCCGTTTTCGCATTAACTGTTCGAATGAATTTCAATAAATAGGGTATCTTCAGAAAGATAATTTTGTGCCCGTTCAAATGATATATCACTCGACCCCACTTTCCATTTAAAATTTTAGGGTTGTGACGCCCCCTCGCTAGGGCGTTAAAGGCACAGGTTGAAAAATATGTCTAAAATGTGCCCCCCTCAAAAGCAAACTCCACGTGTCCGAGCATTTTTGCTTTCAATTCTAAACAAAGGAGAAAAGCTAGGTGCATAATTTTCGTTGGACCACTCTGTATAAAGATCTGAGAAACAGGCAGAGATTCAAGACATGTTTGCCGATAAAGATTCACAAAATCTATAATCTGATGTGGAGGGATTTATGAATGGATATTTCCGAAAGGTTACTGCAATAGGACAGGAAAAAGAATGAAACAAACTCAAGAGGATATTTCATAGAGAAAGAGCAAAGCTGTTTTACCATATGAGAAATTCCTTCAATAAACCTGTAACAAATTGGAAATATCAGTGAATATTTGCTCAAGAGTAAGCCGCAGTATACATGAGAAGTTAGCCGATGATACAGCAAAAATTATTGCTTTGTAAGAAGTGTTGTGTGGAAGGGATGAATGGAAATAAATGAAAGCCTTCCTTCTGCCAAACGTGATGAAGGGTAGTTATTTTTTTCTGGGATCGTTTTCCAGTTCAAATGAGGGGATTGCAAAATAATATCCATGACGTTTGTGGACTTAACACTTAGATCATATGTTATGGTAGATACGGCACCGTATCTAGCGCGTAGCATATATGATTTGAGACTCAACCTGTCGAACACAAAGATTGAGTGGAATAATAATGAACAAATCCAATATGAAGATCCCAAAGGAGTGGCCAGTCGGAAAAGTAGACTTCAGAATTTATATTGTAACGAACCTAGGCCGGACCTGTCGCCTCACACGTTGCCATCGACAGCGATGAGATCATCCCCGGAGATATTCGAGAACCATCCAGTCGCTCTTCCGCGGAAAACAACGGTCAATATTGGAAACAATTGGAACATGCCGTCGCCAACTGCCGGAATTCGAAAGATCGGGAATCCTGTGACGGAGATAAATAGGTAGCCCTCAAGATGGCACGGACACAGTCTGAACGAGCCCATACGATCGAGCTATACAGTGGAGTAGTAATATAAATTAAGTTGTAGATTAAGTGTGAAATAAATTATTAGAGCCAAGTTAAGTTTATTTACGTTACAATTGGTGTCAGAAGTGGGATTTTGAAAATAAACAAGTGATCGTGGAGTGGATAGTCAGAAAAATAAATTGATAGACCTTTTTGTACGCCCAAAATAGACAGTGGCAGTTTTCGCGAAGTGGACAATTGTGCGTGAATATAAACTGATACACTCTTCGCGTGAAACGGACAATAGACTGGTGGCCCGTGGAAAAGAATTCCTTGAAGTAAATTTTAACAAACTGATAAACTTTTCGTGTGAAACAGACTGATACCTCGTCAAAAAGAAAAATGTGTTCAAGAAAAGTGCGCCTTGCGGACTTGAAGGTAGCGGAATTGAAACAAGAATTGGAGGAAAGGGAACTGGAAACAACGGGTAAAAAGCAAATTACTCCAGGAAAGACTTGCAGAAGGACTTATACAAGAAGGTGAGGACCCCAAACATTTTATTCAGAAGTTCCCGGAGGTGATTTAAGTTTGGTAATGAATAAACTCGAAGAAACTACTAAATCCGTGAAAGAAGAACTGCAACAAAATTCTAGAAATCTGGAAGAAGCTTCAAGAAAATTCAAGAAGTCTGGAAGAAAATGCTAGAAATCTGGAAGAAAGCTTAGAAAATTCAAGAAGTCTGGAAGAAAATGCTAGAAATCTGGAAGAGAAGCTTCAGAAAATTCTAGAAATCTGGAAGAGAAGCTTCTAGAAAATTCAAGAAGCCTGGAAGAAAATGCTAGAAATCTGGAAGAGAAGCTTGAAGAAAATTCTAGGAATCTGGAACAGAAGCTTCTAGAAAATTCAAGAAGCCTGGAAGAGAAGTTCCTGGAAAACACAGAAGGTCTAAAAAAAGAATTGTGTGGTGTGGGTAATTTTCTAGAAGAAAGAATGGGAACCGTTGAGACAGAGATAGATAAAATTAGGGAGCAAATGAACACGGAGGTAGATAAAATCAAAGATGGGGTCGAGGCAGAAATGGACAAAATAAAGGAAACAATCAGTAAGCTGGAAAAACAATTAATAGTGCGCCCTCCACAGGATGGTTAACGAAAATGCAATCTGGACTTGAGTTTGAACTTGGATAAAGTTCAGGAGGAATAAAATATGTCAAGATCAATTCAGAAATAGGGAAGCTTTCCTGAAGTCGCCTCAGTTCGACGGAAAACTCCATGGGCAAATTACCGCCGGCAGTTTGAAGCAGCAGCCAAAGCAAACGGATGGAATGCAGGGAAAAGAGCTGTAGCACTGACACTTGCATTACGTGGAAAAAGCGACAAATATTCTACAAACTCTCACCGCCCAAGAACAGGAGGACTTGATCAGCTGATTAAACATCTAGAATTACGATATGGCCACGCCCTTTTTGGAACACGTATACCACTCCCAGCTGAAAATCGCTGTCAGAAATCGGGCGAATCCTTACAAGAATTTGAAACTGACATTGCACGCTTGGTTCGTCTCGCATATCCAGCCATACCGGAAAATGTAATGGAGCGATTAGCGGTTCAGGCATTCTTGGATGGACTCCGTGACCAAGAAACCAGACAAGCGTTGATATTAGCTCGTCAACACATCTTGTAGACGCACTAGCTTGAGCTTTGGAATTCGAAGCAGCAAAACAATGCTGCAAAACCCAAAGTAAAGTTCAAACGATTGAGGAAGACTCACCGGAGCCTGCTAACTTGGAAGCTGCCATGAAGAAAAGTGATGAAGGAAGTGTTGCCTGAGAAAGACAGATAAGATGCCGGAATTGTGGCAAATGGACATGTGCGTAGCAAATGTCCAACATTCATCGACTCCGATGCAGGAAAACTAAAAAGGTCGACGAGAAGGGGCAATCGTCGGCATGTGTCCGCAAGCCTCGGTTAACAACGCATATGTCGCTATCCTTCAACGACTGAACAAAGGTGTTTCCGTAGACGGTCTCATCAATAACGAGCCTTGTACCATGCTGCTAGATACAGGTGCGGCTAGGACAATTCTCGGGCCTTCCTTTGCTAGGACACCGGAACGGATTGGACCGACAACTTGGAAGCTACGCACAGGGAACAGGGGAGCCAGCTACTGTCTATGGCGAGCTACCGATTGCAATAATTTTGGGCAGCACTAAAGTGAAACATCAGGCACTTGTAGCGCACATCGAAGACGATGCAATCATCGGAATGGACATCATGAATTCCAGAGGGTTTGAATTGGATTTCAAAGACGGCGTCCTACGTGTCAACGGAGAAGAGCTGGTGCTTCATGGGAGAAGTGAGGGGTTGATCCGTGTGTTGTTGGCTGAAGATGTAAGCATACCTGAGAGGGCTGAAACCATTCTGGAGGCTCGCTTGGACGGGAGTACGAGCAGTGGAAACGTGGTGATGTTCGAGCCCAAACTTCATGATGAGAAAATTGGACGAGGGATTGCACTAGGGAAGACCTTGTTGCGTGCTGACCAATTTGTGCCCGTAAGGGTCATGAATGTCAATTATTTTCCAGTGACCTTGAAGAAAGGAACAATATTGGGGCACTGCTCGCCAGTTTCCTCAGTGATCCGAGTGTACGAGGTACGATTAGCCAACCCAACAACTTGCCCACAGACTAGAAAAATTAGTTGCCATCTCTTCCAATGATATAAAACCAGCTCAACAGCCCAAACTAGGAGATTAAGTTAAGAAGTACCAAGACATCTTCGATACCGGACAAGGAAAAGGAGGTCGAACTAATGTGGTCCAGCACAAGATTGATACTGGGGGTGCCCGACCGATCCGGCAATCAGCAAGAAGACTTCCTCTTGCCAAGAAGGAAGAGGCTGACAAAATAGTCAGCGATATGGGAAAAAAAGGAGTTATCGAACCATCTGACAGTCCCTGGTCCTCTCCCGTCGTACTGGTGAAGAAAAAAGGATGGATCGACACGCTTTGTGTAGACTATCGCCAACTTAATAATGTCACGAAGGAGGACAGTTACCCTCTCCCGAGAATAGATGACACCCTAGACACGTTGGCTGGTTCCACGATTTTCTCGACCCTTGATCTGAAAGTGGATACTGGCGTAGAACTGGCTCAGGAAGATCGAGAAAAGACTGCTTTTACCATCGGCTCAGGATTGTGGCAGTTCACCGTTATGCCATTCGGGCTCTGTAATGGTCCGCCACATTCGAAAGATTGATGGAAACAGTACTGAAGGGACTCTCATGGAACACGTGTCTAGTGTATCTCGACGACATAATTGTGGTCGGCAGATCGTTTGAGGACCACGTAGAAAACTTGGAGGAAGTATTCCTGCGACTGAGGAACTCCGGATTGAAACTGAGCCCTAAGAAATGCCATCTGTTCCAAAAGAAGTACGATACCTCGGCCACGTTGTCTCTGGGAAAGGAGTAGCAGTGGACGACCAGAAAATCAAAGCTTTAAGGATTGGCCCATCCCAAAGACATTCACCAACTTCGAAGTTTCCTTGGTTTATGCACATACAATCGCCGATATGTGCTGGGATTCGCCAACATCGCTAAACCACTGACCAAGCTCACGGAAGGCCAAACAAAGTTCCAGTGGTCCGAAGAATGTCAAGACTCATTCAGGAAGCTGAAAGGGGCTTTGATCAACGCACTATCTGAGCTATCCCCTACCCAAAGGGAAATTCATTTTGGATACGGACGCCAGCAACGTGGGACTTGGAGCTGTCCTATCTCAGATCCAGGAGGGACAGGAGAAGGTCATTGGTTATTTCAGCAAGACGCTTAGCAAACCAGAGCGCAATTACTGTGTCACCAGGCGAGAGCTGTTAGCTGTTGTAAAGGGGTGGAACACTTCTACAAGTACGTGTATGGAAGAAGATTCCTGTTGAGAACTGACCATGCAGCTCTCAAATGGCTCTTACAGTTCAAAATCCTGAGGGTCAAGTAGCACGTTGGATCGAGAGACTCCAAGAATTCGACTTCGAGATCGAACATCGAGCCGGAACAGCCATAAGAATGCAGATGCCTTGTCGCGAAGACCATGTCCAGATGATTGCTCACATTGCCGACGAGCAGAAGAGAAAGGCAACACTTTGTAGAACCGCGGCAATGGATGACAACTGGAATGACAGCAAGATCCAGAAAGACCAAGAGAGACCCCGACCTTGGCTTAGTCGTCAGCTGGAAGAAGGGCAATCGAAGACCATCATGGCAGGAAGTCGCGGTTACTCGCCGGCTGTTAAGTCCTATTGGGCACAATGGAACTCTCTTATTCTGGACAATGGGATCCTGAAACGTGTGCTGGAGGCCGATATTGGGGGGGAAGACAGACGCCAAATAATTGTTCCCAGGAACAGAAGAGAGGAAGTGCTGCGGGAAATCCATGATGGAGTCGCCGGAGGACATCTGGGAGTGACGAAGACCCTGCAGAAAGTGAGGCAACGGTTTTACTGGGCCAATTGTCAAGCTGACGTCCAGGACTGGTGCAGGAAGTGCGCTGTATGCGCTGCTAGCAATGGACCTCGAATACGACCCAAGGCCCCGATGCGTCAGTACAACGTAGGCAGCCCGTTCGAGAGAATCGCCATTGACATCGCCGGCCCGTTTCCCGTATCCGACCACGGGAATAAATACATCCTTGTGGCAATGGACTACTTCAGTAAGTGGGCGGAAGCCTATGCCTTGCCCAACCAGGAAGCCATCACCGTCGCCGACGTCTTGGTGAAAGAGTGGATATGTCGATTCGGTATTCCAATGGAGCTGCACTCGGATCAAGGCAGAAATTTCGAATCCAACCTTTTCCAAGAAATATGTCTACTGCTGAACATCCGCAAGACAAGAACCACGGCCCTACATCCGCAGTCCGATGGAATGGTGGAACGGATGAACAGGACGATCAACCGCCACTTGTCCAAGGTTGTCTCTGACCATCAAAGAGACTGGGACCAGTATCTTCATTTGTTCCTGATGGCCTATCGATCCGCAGTACACGAGTCAACCGGTCAAACTCCTGCTAGTATTATAATGGGCCGAGAACTGCGACTGCCTTGTGACCTGAAGTTTGGGATACCGCCAGGACAAGACACTGCGGGAGAGGACTACGTCAGCAAACTTCGGCAGAGAATGGACGACATCCACGAACGAGTCCGGTTGAACATCCAGAGTGCCAGCGATAAAATGAAGAAGACCTATGACATCAAGGCCGACGCTGGAGGATTTAAGGTTGATGACCTGGTTTGGCTGTACAACCCCAAACGTCGTCGTGGACTATCACCAAAGTTGCGGAACTCGTGGAAGGCCCGTATAAAATCGTGAAAAGGATAAACGACCTTGTGTACCGAATCCATAAGCCACCCGAGGGAAACCAAGGGTCGTCCATTTCAACAGGTTGGCCCCTTACGCTGGAAACCATGACCAAGTTCGCACCCTCAAGCCACCGGAGGATGATATGACGTTCGAGAAGTTTATGTCCTTGTATTCAAACGGGCAGAAAGTTCTATATGGGGTTACTAGAGAGGAGTCACGAGACCTTTTCGAGGTGCCTGCTGACTACGCACTAGCGCACTGTGTGGCAGAAGATCTTCGAATGTCCAGGGGCATCGCCGTAGTGTTCTCCAAGAAATTTGGTCAACTCCAAACACTGCGGGAGCAGAATCCAGAAGTTGGTGGGGTGCTACAGTTGAAGAAAGGCCAGAGAAACATCTACTACCTAGTTACCAAGAGGCATTCCCAAGATAAACCGTCCTATGAAGATGTCTGGAAGAGTCTCACCAAACTAAGAGATACTATGGTGGACCAGAATCTGGCGGATCTAGCAATTCCAAAACTATCCTGTGGTATTGATGGGTTGGACTGGAGAGTCATAAGAAGTATGCTGGAGGCGATATTCAGATCCAGCGGCGTCAGGATTTTGGTTTGCTGTAACCCTCTTCCACGACCGATCATGAAGACCGTGGAGTGTTACTTCCATCGAACTTCACGGTGCAGATATGGGGAGTCATGCAGATATCGTCACACTCCAAGGATGAAATTTCGGGACGAAATGTCTTTAAGAAGGGGGCAATGTAACGAACCTAGGCCGGACCTGTCGCCTCACACGTTGCCATCGACAGCGATGAGATCATCCCCGGAGATATTCGAGAACCATCCAGTCGCTCTTCCGCGGAAAACAACGGTCAATATTGGAAACAATTGGAACATGCCGTCGCCAACTGCCGGAATTCGAAAGATCGGGAATCCTGTGACGGAGATAAATAGGTAGCCCTCAAGATGGCACGGACACAGTCTGAACGAGCCCATACGATCGAGCCATACAGTGGAGTAGTAATATAAATTGAGTTGTAGATTAAGTGTGAAATAAATTATTAGAACCAAGTTAAGTTTATTTACGCTACAATATTATTATTCTGGAATTGCTCAACCTAACAAATTAATTACAATTAATAATTTCATGAAAAACATCAATGGGAATATAGAGCGATTTTCGGTTTGTGAGTACATGTTAGAGAAAAACTACCCGAAGGGAAGTGATGGAAGCTCAATCAAATATTGAAAACAAAATGGAACATTGGGACATTTGTCATTATTTACACAGATGCATTTTGAAATTGATTTGATCCATATTTGAAATTAGTCGAGATATTTCTAAAAAATATTTTTGAGGCAAATACACTATAAAAAGATATTCCTTGGTGTTGCAGTCATGAAGAAACGACAGATGAGATGAAAAACTCTTGATTAAATTGTCAAGCTTTCGAAACATTGTATTCTCATTCTCAAGACATCTGTAAAGTAAAACAATGTGATAACATAGGTAACACATGGTTTTTGTAAAAAGAACTTACTAAGTTGAGGTTAAAGTATGAAAGTTGCTGGTGCACTTCATTTTTTGAATGTTGCATAATTATAAAACCATATTACAGCATATTCGGTTTGTTACAAAGCTTGAGAAAAAACATGAATTAAATAACGGTTAAAAACTAACAGAACAAGAAATTGACCGGCATGGCTGTAAGAGGAAATGGAGTAGACATGGTGTTACCTGTCATATGCCAACACTCATCTGTGATGGATAAAACATGTGTTCTGTCATCATTGAAATTTAAAAAAAAATTATGGTGGACCATTTGAAACATTAGAAATATTTGGAAATCTATTATTAACAAGTTTGAGTGAATAATTATACATGACACTAAGGTTTAAGATGCCAGGCCTATTGTTCATACTATTAGGTTCATTAGTAATGAAAACCATTTCAAGGAAATTCCCTTTTCGATAATTGTTCTCCATTGCTAAAATTGATGGGTTATTGAAATTACTAAAATGATTCGAATTAATATTATGTTAAGCTAAGGCATAACTGTTTCTGCTGAGGTTGCAATCACTCGTATGGGAGGCTATGCGTCCAGTTGAGTTCCTCCTAGTTTAGCCAATAAAGACTTTGTCACAGTTGAGACACGGAATACTGTATATGACATTTGATATTTCCAATTCAGTTAAGGGAGTTTTGATTTTTGTATATAAACTGAAAATAGTTTTTATATTTTTTTTTGCAGATCTGAGTTGTTTGTGAGTTTTGTAGTTAGTTCTCCTCATCTCTTCGGCCGTTTCAACCGACGAAATAAAAAAGGAGGAGGTTCTCTAGTCGACGCGTATATATATTTTTTTTATGTAGGACCACGCATAACTTTATAAATAATTGTTTGATTTTGATGGTTCCTTTTCCTTGGATAGGGTGTACTTTGAAGTTGGTCCCATTTGAATTTGAAAGGAAAAATCCTTCCCTGAGAGTAGCAAAATGGAGGATATTGATCGTTCACCCTGTGAATTTTGGTCCGTTAACCGATTCTATCAGGCATAACTTTGTACTGGGTTGTCCGATTTGGATGAATCTATTTTTATCAGATAGTGTATACCTCATGTTTGATCATATTCGAAAAATGATGAAATGATCCAACCCTATGGGTAGAAAAAAAGGGAATGATTGATTTTTCACTTGTAAACATTGGCACACATATATATAGTTGAGATTGACAGATTGTTATTGTCATTAATTTTGTTCTACTACATCCGTCACAATAATTACATTCTATGGAAGGATGGAATTATATACAAAGTCATGAAATAAACTAACCAGAACTATCAAAAATAATTTATATTATATAACAATAAATAATTAAAGTAGATAATCATATTATTCAACTGTTAATAGTTGGAGTAAGGTGGGTGAGTAAGTATTTTGGAAGTAATGAAAAATTGAATTGGTAGTAATTAGTAGATTTCAGCAACGAAAAATTGAAAAATAATAATAAAAAAAAAATTAACCGACGAAAAACGGAATTGAAAAGCAAAAAATAAAATAAACCTTCTTAGTCTCAATATAACTGAGCTCCTAAACTAATTTAAGTATTCAACTTTTAGTCGGCGCCAAACAAACAATCAACAAAGATCATTAAATCACTTCAAACAAATTATCAACATGTCACCGTGCATCTCGATGCTATCATTTTACGCTCATTTGCTTGTTTGTTTGGCGCCGGCTCAAAATTAGTTACTTACATCAGTTAAGATCAAGACTAAAAAGGTTTATTTTATTTCTTGCTTTTCAGTTCCGTTTTTCGTCGGTTTAATTTTTGGTTAAAAAATTATTATTTCATGACTGTAACCCCATGGAATATCCTCTCATAGTGAATTTCCAAATTTGAAGTTTAAATATATATATATATATATATATATATTAGGGTGTGCCAAAAAACGACGATATTTTTTTTTTGTCTCTCAGTCCAAAATATCATAGATGTCCCAACAAAGCTCCTGTTGAAAGCGGAGCTCAAAATTCCAATTCTAAGAGGTCCTCCATCGAACTTAAAGTTTTTCCGTTTGAATAACATGGGAAACATGATTTTTTATTAGTTTTTTGTCCTGCAACCTGTGATGAAATTATTAAAAAAATACGAATGAATGGACCTTGTTTATTATTGAATTTGGTACAAAAAATTCTATTGAGTCGAATTTCTATCTTCAATATTTGATTTGTTATATAGCTTTAAAATTTAAATTTCCGGTTTTTTGCATTTTTTAGCAAAAAGTAAAAGTTCCAGTCAATTTTTTCATATCATCAATAACAACAAAGTTACAGGCTCATGTATATTTATTTTTTCAAATTTTTGCTTTTACGAACTGGAATATCGATAATTAAACAAAAAATTTGGTGCAAACGGATGAATGGACCTTGTTTATTATCAAATTTAATACAAAAAAAAAGTGTATAAAATTTCATGAGAAGAGAAAACATTAAAAAAAAATAGAAGTGAGTAGAAAATATCTGAAATACCTGCTATATCAGCTTTATTGGCGTCTGAATTTGATTCTGAACTCCCCACCTGAACAATGTTCAAGTAATTTTACAGGTCAACAGATGATGTACTTTGTACCTCTTGAACATTTCTTGAAATTGTTAACAACTGACTGCCTTTACGGATTTCTCGGCTATCACTTAAACATTTTTTTTTTGGGGAGAACTTAAGTTTTGCAAAGCATTTTGCGGAGCAATATCAAATAAGCAATCGAGAGAATCACTGAAATTCTTCTCAACTAATTTTTGTGCAGGAGATTTTTTTCTAGCTTTGAGAACTTGCGTTTTTTGCCAGTCTGTACAATTTTTCGATTCTCACAATGAAGTGATGTGAATTGTTTACAGGGAGCAAAAATGTATGCCATATTTTAACAACTTCACAAAGAACGAATTTGGAACTCTCGCGAATTCCAAGCTTTTTTGTTCGACGTATATAAAAAAACAAAGATAAAACATCGCGCTTCACAGGTAATTTTGAACTATTTAAATTTTTTGACTCAAAACCAACTAAATTTATGTAGTTCCGTCGGTTTGTTTTTTCAGACATTGTTTTTTTTCAAAAAGATACACGCGTTGCTGTTGTTGCAATAACTAGCTAAAAACGAACCTAAAAACCGAACCAATTAAATCAAAAGACAATAGAATCTACTAATCGAATCAATCAAGCGGTAAGTGATCAATGGCGCGGAAATCGATAAATGTACAGAGGGCGCTTAAGGCAAGTTCTCAAAAAAAATTAAATTCAAATCTTCAATAGTCCAATAAGCTTAATTTTATTAAAAAAATTTAATCAGAACAAATCAATTTCAGAATATTGAAATAGTGAATAAAATATCAATTGAAGTGTAAAAATATAAATATTTTCACATTTTAAGCTAATATTAAAAATTATTGAACTAAAAATATTGTGAATTGTATTTGCTTTTGATATATTAATGATATTTTATGTCTTTTATCAATATATTTATAAAATAGTTGAAAAATCATAAAAATATGACTGACTCAGTCTGTAAATTTTATGGTTTGATACTACGAAATATCTTACTCACCTAATTTTGTTGCAAGTTTGATGTGTTAACAAATTTGCACCAAATTTTTTGTTTAATTATCGATATTTCAGTTCGTAAAAGCAAACATTTGGAAAAATTAATATACATGAGCCTGTAACTTTGTTGTTATTGATGATATAAAAAAATTTACTGGAACTTTTACTTTTTGCTAAAAAATGCAAAAAACCGGAAATTTAAATTTTAAAGCTATAACAAATCAAATATTGAAGATAGAAATTCGACTCAATGGAATTTTTTGTACCAAATTTAATAATAAACAAGGTCCATTCATTCGTTTTTTTTTAATAATTTCATCACAGTTCACAGGACAAAAAACTAATAAAAAATCATGTTTCCTATGTTATTTAAACGGAAAAACTTTAAGATCGATGGAGGACCTCTTAGAATTGGAATTTTGAGCTCCGCTTTTAACAGGAGCTTTGTTGGGACATCTTCTAAGATATTTTGGACTGAGAGCAAAAGAAAAAAAAATATCGTCTTTTTTTGGCACACCCTAATATATATATATATATATATATATATATATATATATATATATATATATATATATATATATAGTGTAATCCCATAATACCATTTCATAACGAATTACAAAGGTTAAAAATTGAAAAAAAAAAAAAAACATTATTTTTTCTTTGACAAATTTGACGAAATTTTGGGAAACGCTGTCGGCCTAACCCCAGCTGTTTGATAAATGTAAAAAATTAGTCTTAGCATTTATTGCAGGCTACCTGCGATAAATATTTAATTTCATAGTCATGAAAACAAACGAACCTCGTTATATCCAAACTAGATGAAGTCAGAACTAGTAGATGGAGTCAGCACAATTTGAAAAACTTGAGGAATCACAACCATAATAAAAAATTGTTGAAAAAACACAAAGACTTAAACAATTTCTCATTAACAATTATATTAATGGCCATTGTTGACCTAGTTATTCAGAATGACAGGTTAACAGTTTTGCCAGTTAGTGTTCCCAGGATTCCGGCACGCGCCTCTACTTGGGGATAAGAAAACCGCCAACGAACGAACGTTTCTTAGATTCGACTATTGTTTTCTGATTGGCTGGTGAATGAATGATCTTTCCTAGCAACCAATCAGGAAACGGTGCGCGATGTGAACGAGAAGTAATTTGAATATTCTTGGTTTTGTCTTTTGCAAAAGTTTGTTTTTTCAAATAAACACCGAACTGTTCCGTGCATCTTTTGGAAAGAAGAAGACAGGAGCAAATAACTCGTCGCATCGAGAAAATACTTAGAACTTCTGCCCTCTGAGGCCATCTCAAAAACACCAAAGTGAAATTCTCCAATCCAATTCATTGCCTCAACAATATTATGATAATAAAAACATCAATAATGAACTACACTTACAGTCATAATATAACAATGGTCACCATCTTGGTGTTCCAGAATACAGATAATAGGTGGCGCTTCCTTTGCGGCGATTCCCAATCGCATTGCAATAAACAATTCATTCCACATTATTTGCTGCAATCTACGATTACTTTTCGTACATTCAAATTGAATTTAACCAAAGAAGGCTTTCTGATAAGTGCAAGACGGGGCAGGAGAAGGATTCTGGTGTTGTTCCGAGGCATCAAGCAGGACAAAAAAACTGATAGTTGTATGTGATTCCTACCCTAGTGTAGCTCCGGTGCTAATTATACGGCCAAAAAGAAAAGTTGTGGAAATTGTTCTAGAAAACGCACATATGTTCGAACGCACGGAACAGTTGTACGAATAAATTTCAGCAGAAGACATAGAAAAGAACGTTCAAATCACTGCTTGCGCACATCGCATAATGTTTTCTGATTGGTTGCTAAGTAAGATATTCCAATAACCAGCCAATCAGAAAACAGTAGTCGACCCTGACAACTAGAGGCCGTGCAAGAATCTTGAAAATACTACCTGGCAACACTGTTTGTTACACAGTATATACTTCGAATCTAAAGACAAACTAGATTCATTTTTTGTTCATCTGAATGGAATGACATTGTTCTCAAAAATAATTTGAATCAATATCTCAGTTGAATTCGAAGAAAGACCAAATAGGCCACGCAGTTTCGTAATTTCGACTAGTAAAACATAGAAAAAAAAAATCCTAATTTTTATGCCAATATTGGCAAACTATGTCGTTTGGTAAAGCTCTTTGGGTCGCACAACTTTGGTTTGTAAAGAAGATTCGGACGAAAACAAAATATCGCTTCGGTATGAGGTTTTCTGTTTGTGCTGCTAACTATTTGAAAGTTTATTTCCTGTTCTCTAATGAGGTAGAAGAAGCTTATGCTATGACAAAGAACAAACCGCGACAGACAGAACATCATCAATTTGTAGCAATAGTTTTCGAATTCTTCTTTTCTCATGGAATCATACTTAGTACTCAGTGTATACAATTGGGCATTGGATACATTGAAAATAAGGAAAATTCGTTATGATTACACATACAGTGCGGCTTTTCATATCCCCCCCCCTCCCCTGTTAACTTTTGAACGGTTCGACGTAGAACAATGGTTGCTGGATAGTTGGCGCGTATGGGCACATCAACTTACAAATGTCAAATAACATGGGGAGTCGAGTGTCACATCGTTGAGAATGTAACTCAATATTCTTTTCAAGCATTTTGTTATTATTTCGTCGATACATTTTTTCACAATTTGCATTTGGAATGTCTAGTATAACAAAATTCAAAATGCATATTGTGAAAAAAAAGGAAATGGACAAAATTTAAAAAGATGGTTGAAACGAGAATTGAATTATCTTTTCAACAATGTGCCACTTGACCCCCTGAGCTATTTCAGATTTTTAAGTTGATGTGTGTGCCCCGCGCCATCTATCAAGCAACCACGATGTCTTCTAATTCTAAGAGTAATATCGGTGATATCATTGAAAATCGTTTTGGTCTCGTTGTTGTATATGTCGAACCGTTCAAAAAAGAACAACCATAGTTGGAAAAAAAATTTAATTACCTTTTCAACGATGTGCAACTCGACCTATATGCCTTTCGGAATTTTCAAGTTGATGTGCCCCCAGCGCTCTCTGGCGAGTAATTGTAATGTATCTTTCTAAAAAAGTTATCGAGGTAAGGGTACCATTCAGATCCGCACTTATACTTTACATTTCAAATGCATATTGTGAAAAAAAGTTTGAACGAAATTAAAATTGTTAATTAAAAAAGGATGGTTGGAAAGAAAATTGAATTATCTGTTCAACGATGTGCCACTTGATACCCCATGCAATTTGATATTTTTAAGTTGTTGTGCCCCCCGCGCCATCTATCGAGCAATCACAATGTCTATAATTTCAATTAGTAGTATCGTGATATCATTCAACGGTTTGTTTTTGTCCCATTGTTCTAGTTGAACCGTTGAAGGGGGGAGCTATAAGGAGCCGCAGTGTGGAATCGAATGATAGTAAAAACACGCTCATATGGACTGAAATGTTGGAAATTATAAGAATAAAGTCATTGACCAAAACATTTTTTCATTTATGTAAAAAAAGGTTGAGGTGCTTGATATCATTTATCTTAATATAATTATGAAAAGTAAGTAAAGAGCATCTACGCTTTTTTTACACGAGAGAAATTTTTTTGGCCAATGACTATTCTTTTGCTTCATAAGCGTGTTTTTAAGTTTTTTAAACTGTCATTTTATCTTTAACTTTCTAGTCCATATTGCTACAAAAGACTAAAAAAGACTGCGGGAGTGAAATTCTTCGATTAATTCCTCCACATGAGATGGAAACTATAACGAAATTTTGGCGAATGTGCATTCGCCATATTTTGAAATGTAAATTATGCTGTGAGAAACCAGTGCTTTCGCCATATCTTTGAATATTTTTTTTCTGTCGATCCAGGTGAGAATACCAGGTCATAGCTATGAATTTATTGTTTTTCATCGGTTCTTAATATGTGTGCAAAATTTCAAATACTTCGGACACCTGGAAGTGGGTGAAAATAATTTCACAGATTCCATTACCTTCATTCATACATACATACAGGTGAAGCTAATAAAGCGTGAATAAAAAAAATTGGTGAACTTGATCGATTTGGATAGACATTTGAAAATTATAATTTCCAAACGAGCTTAGTTACGAGCCGAGCAATATTTTCAAAATTGAATACTGTGATAGAAATTGAAGGAAATTCATATAATTATTGAATTGGTTATCAATATTGCATGGAGTTTATTTATCGACATTCTTTCTGTTTCCGTATTCGCAAAATGGATCGATGAAAAGAATGCAAATGAGTATGCAAATATTACTGTTATTTTCTATTCGAATTACCACTTCAGGTGAACTATCATTCTGATCTCAATGAACATCAACACCCATTAAATACGTTCTGGTTACCAAGTAGCTAAGAAACCACTCAAAACGTCCCTGATATGTCAGACAAATCAAGATTGTTTCGAGAGATCATTCTGCATAAATAGAAGAAGTCCCGCTATCTTTCCTCCTTTTCCGTCGGAATGGACTAGCTGTCTTTGATGACTTCTTGAAAAGCAAATCGTGCCAAGAGTGAAGTTGATGGCCATTTCTTGATTTGTTGAGGTCTACAGAGCGCCGACTGTTTTATTCCGAAGGGGAAACTAACGATTCGATATGTAGTGATGTAGAACCAATCACTCGCAGAAATTAACGACTTGTCTCCTAACGTTTCAAGTAATTGAGTTATTAAGAGGTCATTAAAATTAATTGTAGAGATCCTTTAACGATACCCAAATATTTCCTTTCAAAGTACATCTCAGAGCATGTTGATTTCGTTAAATGTAATATAGCGAGTTCGATCAAAAATAATTGTTAGGTCTACTTTGAACAATAATGGAACAATGTTGGGTAAAATATTTCCCAAGATTATATACCCTACGAAATTACCACATTCATAATGGGTTCTTGAAAAGCTCTATACGGAAATTCATATCATACAGAGCGATAAAAAAATACACCAAAGAATTATCAGGCGATTTTGAATACTGCTAACACTTCCACTCGATAGATAAGATACTGAGATTTTGAGGCCTTGCAGTTTTTCTTTAGGTAAATTTTTCTGAGAAAAATCCACCATCATATCAACGGTTTCACAATACACAAATCGGGTTATATCACAATACGACCAACAAATGGTGGCTTCTTTCTCAGTTGCGCATGAAATGAAAAGAGAACGACCGATGTTGCCGTTACCTAAGTTTTTGAAAGATATGGCACTCAATCTGTACATTTTTAGGAATCGTCAATTTTCAAAAGTTTGTATCCGTTACTGAAGAAATAAATTTCCTTATGAATTTTTTTGCCAGCAGGTGATATAAAAAAAACAGTCACAATATTTCTGCACAGTAATAAAAATATATAAAAATATAAAGTAATCATTAACTTAACGTTTGTTATTATCACCCACTAGACCTTCCAAAAAATATTATTACTGAAAATCCCTTAATGATATCCATTCCTAGATAGTTTACTTAAATTTGTTTTTATAATGCCCATCACAGACGATCACAACTTTGGGCGGAAAATTGCCGAAATGAGAACTGAATAAAAAAATGTTGAAATCCTCAGTCATTAGGGTAGTTATTTGAACTTATTTCTATTGAGTATATATATATATATATATATATATATATATATATAATATATATTATATATATATATATATATATATATATATAAACAGTATCAAATATATATAGGACACATATAATTCTCTATATATATATATATATATATATATATATATATATATATATATATATATATATATATACAGTGCTTCTCAAAAGTCCCCTCCCCCTCTCTTATTTTTGGAACGATTATACATAAACAAGTAAAATTTGGAAACTGAATATTAAAGGTTCTAAACTTCCCTACTAGTGATGATAGATGACGAAATCGTCGAAGATGACGTCACGAGGCCATTGTGACCAATCATTTCAAATGGAACCCTACGGCAAGCGACACCTCTTCGAAAAAACCTATTCAATGATACTTATTTTGTTTGTGTTTATGGCAGTTTTGGCAACTCGCTTTTGAAAAACGCAAAGCTGTGATGAATTAAATCAGTTGATACTAAAATTCCAAATTAAAGCTACGCCTCTGGATAGTTGTCAAATGAGCTGACGTTTTTGTTAGTCTCCCTAATTCGACGTTTTTGTAATTGTCCAAGTTTTTATACATTTAATAATTTTTGTATTGTTGATCGAACGTTTATCTGTTTTAGCAGCTTTTGGTACTTTTAATATTTTTGAACATTTTAATAATTTGTTAAACTGTTGTGAGCCGAACGTTTGAGTGCTTCAAGAAACGAAATGGTACGTGCTTTAGGTGATAAAGTAGCGGCGATCCCATTTCTTGGTGAAACTGGACAAAATATTCATGCAGCAGAACGTTTTTTCAATGAGAGGTTTCCCGATCGCCCCGTTTCGAGGACTTATTCAAGGGAGCTTCTTCGTGAGTTTGAAACAACGGGTAGTATTAATGATGCGAAACGATCTGGCAGACCACAAATTTCTGATGAGCAAAAAATTGATATACTGGCAGAAGTAATAGTTAATCCTACTTCTCCAACAACTCACGTTGCATCTACCTGTGAAGTCAGTCGAAGTACAGTACACAGGGAGTTGAAAAAAAAACAAATTTCATTCATACAAATTAAAAATGGTTCATCAACTCTCCGACGACGACCCAGACCGAAGACTAGAATTTTGTGGAAATATGGAAACTAAAATTAACCAACAGCCAGACTATGTCAAAACAATTTGTTTTAGTGACGGAAGTACTTTCTATCTAAATGGAAATGAAAATACACAGAATGTGAGGTATTGGAGAGACGCATATCCTCACCTGTTTCGTGAAACACATACCCAATTTCCCCAGAAGGTGAATGTTTGGGCAGGTATCCTGATTGTTTTTTCTGATGAAGCTACTTTCCATTTAAATAGAACGGTTAATAGAAAAAACTGTAGACATTGGAGCAGAGAAGATCCTCATTGGATGTGTGAGGCTCGCTAAAAAAGTGAACGTTTGGGCTGGTATCATTAACAACAAAATTATTGGCCCTTATTTTTTTGGAGGCACAGTTTTTGATGAACTTTTTACAGCCTATATTAAAAAGACTGTTTGCTGATTGTTACGTACTTTCTGTGAGGTAACACAAGAAATTGGGATGCGCCGACATGCAGCAGTGGAGTCGGGAGTGGGTATGAAAAAAATGTTAAAATTATCGGTAAAGGTTGAGAATATGAGATCACCCAGTATCTCCACGAAATTTTGACAGGAGCTTAAGAAGACGATGAAAACAGTATAGCAATTGAAAATTTAGCGCGGAAAAGATAATTTTAGGAGATATGGGCCCCAGAAGGTCCATAAATAGAGGTTATGGAATATCACTTTTGGAAACTGCAAACTGATATAAAGAATAGCTTTTTGCACTAAACTATTAACTGTACACTCATTTAACGTTTAAGTAATATTAAAATCACTAAATGATCAATAAAGACATGAAAAAACCCCGATTCTGTTTCATTACATTTTTCACATGAACTGTCAAAAATCTAATATTGGTGGTTGCATTGATCTTGGCGTTTTATGGACATGCCACGTTGCCAACCATTCAAGTGAATTTGGCCAATCCGGATTTTCGCAATTAATTGGATCGACATTTTCGCGAGCGGAGCGAAGCGTCGCTTTATAAGGTTGATTGGATTGCATTCAACTTTGATAGCAAGGTTAGCCAAGTTAGGTTAGGTTGTGTTCCTTCTTTTTACGTTAGAAATTAATTGGATGTTTTCTTGTATGCCTGGCCAGGCATACAAGAAAACATCCAATCCAAATGCGTTTCTTGGTCCAGTTTAAAATTACTTAAAACAAAATAATCTGAAGTCACATTATTTAATATGTTTGGTAACTTTCTAAATGGGGCACATCAACTTCATGCTTAATTTTCGAAATTATAATCACTATCAAGAAGCGTGGTGAAATATACTTTGCATTTTAAACACAGATATCAGATCGTTATTTCATGCTGTAATACTTATCATTTATATGCTCAATATGTATGACGCATTGAATTTCAATTTTCTTTTCCCCTTTTGGAGACATATCAATAAACTCCAAGATTCGAATAATCATAACATTTGATTTTTGACATTTCTTCTGTAAAATTATATGAAAAGTAATCGGAGTTTTTTCATGTCTTTATCGAAAATTATGTGATTTTAATATCACTGAAAGGTAAAACGTATGTGCAGTTACTATACTAGTGTAAACACATCGTTGGGCCTCTTTCTTCAAATACTAATTTAACTGGTGAGGTTTATCTGGAGCTGTTGCAAAACGCAATAGAACCGTTAATCCTTGAAATTTTGGAAGATAATTCAGATGAATTCGGCAATTTGAAAATAACATTCCAACAGGATGGTGCTTCTCCACACTTCGACAGTGCAGTAATACGGTATTTGGATGAGAAGTATCGTGGTAGATGGATTGGACGACGAGGTTCAACGGAATGGACAGCTCGATCAACGGACCTAACACCTTTGCATTTTTTTCTGTGGGGGTTCCTTAGATCAAAGGTTCACGCCACTGAACCTGACAATATTGACGTTTTAAAACAACGTATTGTTGCAGAATGTGAGGATGTTTCCGCAGACACATTTGCAAAAGTACGAGAAGAGTTTAAAAATAGGATATTCCACTGTCAGGATGTGAACGGAGGTCACTTCGAGCAATTTCTTTGAGTAGATACTGATACTCAAGTCTGTAATTAATATCATAGTGAATGGAATTTAGATTTTAATGTTTACTAATGAGCCATTAAAACTGCCATAAACACAAACAAAATTAGTATCATTGAATAGGTTTTTTCGATACATTTCAAAATAGGTGTCGCTTGCCGTAGGGTTCCATTCAAAATTATTGGTCACAATGGCCTTGTGACGTCATTTTTGACGATTTGGTCATCTATCATCACTAGTAGGGAAGTTTACAACCTTTAATATTTAGTTTCCAAATTTCACCTGTTTATGTGTAATCGTTCCAAAAATAAGAGGGGGATAGGGGACTTTTCAGAAGCACCGTATATATATATATATATACATATATATATATATATATATATATATATATATATATATTTATATATATATATATATATATATATATATATATATATATATATATATATATATTTATATATATATATATATATATATATATATATATATATATATATATATTTATATATATATATATATATATATATATATATCTATATATATATATAGGGTCTACTAACCGAAACCACAAATGTGCGGCTGGCTTCTGTTTGTTGACTCTATTGATTTGTCGTTTACTACCAAGTGTTGTTCATCCTTGCACTTCTTCACCGTACTGAAGAGAGCCCGAAACACGTGTCTACGGTTAACACTTTCCTTTGGGGGCTATGTCCATTGAATTTCTCCCATTATATATATATAATGTCATCATCAGCCAAGTTCTTTGTTATTTTTGCCAAAACTGTATCAAACGCAGGTTCTTAAAAAAAAGTTATCTTCAATGGATATTATTATTTCGTCGCATAAATTTTTCCATGCTCCAGCAGGAAATGTTCAATAGTAATATAAGGAGTGCAATGAAAATTATCGATAATTTTCGGAAAATTTGCCCGAATGCATTTTTGGTTGAAAGAGAGCACGAGTGCACGTAGTGCGCGAGTGCCTTTTTCAGTTGAAAATGCATGAGTGCAGATTTGTCAAAAATTATGGATATATTTCCATTGAATGAATTGTATTTTATGAGATTATTTTTCAACATTCCTAGAAACCAATGGAAACTTTCAATTCAAATCATTCATGTACGTTTTGGCCAATCAAAAGTTTATTATAGTGGGAATATTCTACCTTGAAAATTGCCGCGGGAATAATTTGAGATATTTTGTTTTTATTATCTGATAACGGTTATTTTTAATTTGACGACGGTCATCACTTCACATGAAAAATGATAAATTTATAAAAACCGGTTCAGTACTTTGTATCATTGTGCCAGGAAATGTGTTTATAATCATAACATCAAACAATAATCTATAGAATACCACACGAGACAGATTTCTTTCTCAAACTTGTTGCCATTTGGCAATAGCCACTCGAGCTCGTGTCTATTGCCTGGCAAAAAGTTTTCGAAAATCTGTCGAATTATTTTCACTTCATTCTCTTGTGATATTACAACTGAGAATTTCATGAACTATTTTTTTTATTTTTTGTGTACCTTTGGTAATAAGAATGAAATGTTGAAAATAACGTAATCACCTCTCGTCCTGGACGTCTCCATGAAAAATAGATACAGAGATACAAACACAAACACACAATTTTGAACGCTCGCGTCTGTTTTGAAATTTCGTAAAATATGTCGTTTGGAGTAGCAACGCTAGAAGGGATTGATTAAAACCAAAAGGTCTAAAGTTTCGATTTGGAGACAATTTCAAGACTTCCTTGCTGAAAACCAGTATATTCTGGACGAGTGTTCATCAATAGAGAAGCTCTCTTCAATTTTACAAGATTGGGAGAACAACATGCGGAAAAAAGATGGATCATTCTACAAAGAAAATGTGGTCAAAACTATGTGGAACGTTACAGCTTAATTGATTCGAAAAAAATACAATAGAAAGTTTGGTGTGGCTATTTACTCCTTTAATGATGTAACTTTCAAGAAGGCAAGAGACGCTTTGTGACGTACCTTACAAAGCGATGTGGATCAAAGAAAAAACAGTTCCGCAGCTTTTACTTACCGAGAACTCCTGAAAATGATTGATGTATACGATGAAAACACCCCAGAGGGTCACCAGAAAAAACGATTTCAAGAAACGTCATAAGAGCTGGCATTTCGAGGAGGCGGAGCTTCAAATTGCTTGATTGAGTTTTTCCGAGAGGAAATACTTAATAATGGATCATTAGGTGGCAGGATCGAGTATAATCCAATCTTTTCAAAAACCAGTCACGGTGAAGATCGCTTCCCTTTTCGCACAACCTTCTATGAATTTTACGAAGTAGAAAAACTCAAAGTCATCCTCAAATTGTGGAGATGACTTTGAGTTTTTCTACTTCGTAAAATCATACCACTCCTCTTTGAAATACAATGGACTTCTACCACAGGCTTCTATGATAAGCATCGATGAAAAAGTAAATTTAAACTGTTTAATCCAAGCTTTCGTTTAAAAATGTTTATTTCCATCATCAGGAAGACTACCATAGGTGAAAAAAAAAACAATAGTAATACATATTCAAGTGCAAAACATTATGCTTCTCACAACTTTGTTGAGATTGGTTTCAATGATGTTGAACATATCCATCCAACATAGTGATCAAAAGAAAAAAAGTAGATCAAGGAATGAAATGAAGTTTGAAGTTACTACAGCCCCATTAGCGTTGTTTAAAATTATATATATATAAATGTGTACTCTATGTGGTGTGACAAGTGGAACTGACAGGTTAGGAATGAATTTCGCAATTATATTCAAGCCAACGACACCTGACGGGTGTCACTTGGATATAGTCACGGTGGTGCCAACTGTTAGATTAGAACCAACTGATGTTACCAGGTAGCGGTAATGTTAACAAGAACTATTATTTTATATTACATTGTTGTCAATTTTGTAATATAAATGTAATATAAAATAATAGTTTTTGTTAACATTACCGCCACCTGGTAACATCAAATGGTACTAATCTAACAGTTGGCACCACTGTTACTATTTTCAAGTGATACCCGTCAGGTGTCGTTGGCTTAAATATAATTGCGAGATTCATTCCTAATCCGTCAGTTTCACTTGACACACCACATAAAGTACACATTTATATTTATATAATTTCAAACAACGCTAATGTGGTTGTGGTAACTTTGAGGTTCGTTCTATTCCTTGATCTACATTTTTTTTGTTTTGTATCACTATGTTAGATGAATATGTTTGACAACAACCTCAATAAAGTTGTAATTAGCATAATGTTTTGCACTTGATGATGTTTCGCACTTGATAATGCATCATATATATATATATTTATATATATATATTATATATATATAATATAATATATATATATATATATGTATATATATGCTTTATTCGTGAAGGCTATTTTTTTGACTCATGAAATTGATATGTCATATTTAATTTAGTAAAACGTCAATAAGGTGAATATTACGAATTTTCCATGTTGCATATATTGCAAATACTTTTTTAAATTTGAAATGGCTTAGCCAATCTCCGTTTCTTAACAAGAAGGAAGGTATGACCCAAAACATTCTTTTCTCAAGATGCCCAAAGATAACTGTGGATCAAATTCATGTGTGAACTTTGATGGGTGATTTACGTGGCTTATTAGAACCAATAAAAAGTATATTTCTACCAAAAAGTTGAGAAATGTGTCTTTCGGTTTGTCCAAAATTTATATTATATCCCATATTGGCTATTGACTCCTGAATAGCATCATTTTTCAAGATATAACGATTTATTTTCCGAAGGCGTGGCGATAAGGTCGAAAAAATGAGCATGTATGATAAATAATAAGCCTATGTTTTTGCAAATCATCTGCAACAAGTACGTCGGCCAGTTCACAAATTGAAAATATCTCTTCACGAGATAGAAAACTCATTTTCCTTATGCATTGAACACGCTGCTTTTTCGTATTTTTTATGGAAAAGCATTAATTAATCAAATAATCATAATAATCATCATAATCGCCCCTCGTATACTACATCCGTCAGACATATGTTAGGATAAATGCATTTGACATTAAATGTAAAGTTTATGTTGCTAACAACAAAACATAAAGACGAGTTAACAAACAATTATTTTCTCATTTTGCGAAATGGATCAGGTAGGTGACGACTGTTATATTTCAAAAGTAGTTCCGGAAGCTACATCGATTCTCAGAAATAATGTTTTCTCTGAGTTTGTGAAATGTTTAAAAGTGTTATCCTTATTTAAAGGTAATTGAATAGACGACCCAACAAATTACAGACCTAAATCTATTGTGCCTATTTTTGGCAAATAATAAGTTGATCTTAAAATTCAAATAAAAGGTGAAAATCTCACAATTGATTGAGCAGAGCACAGTTATCGTTCCATATTAAGTTATGGTATTCGAGTGAACTCTTATATTTTATTACGACCAACGTATTTATAGCGGCCATAATAAGTACATAAAATCAAGGGTTTTAATAAACATCTCCAATATTCTCATTACATTTCACTGAGCGAATCAAGATTTCATGGAATGATATGGATGGATTCCTCACATGCAGCACAAGCTGAATTTCAAAACAACAAAAAAAGATGTACCGTGGATTATGCATCAATTTCAAATAAATGCAGATTTTTCAGAAAAAATATTTGTTCATAGTTTGGTCACATCTTTGCACAAAACTGAAGATTCAATCGTATGATCCGAAGATTTTGAAGAATATCTGAACATTGGCGAAGTGGTGGTGAAGTATTCTTTATGGAAAAAAATCTGGTGTCCTGAAACAATCGTTCGTTTGCATTTTACTTTTCAAGTATGCCTGTTATTACAAAAATTCGGAATCAATAAATAAATGAAGAGTCAATCACATCAGTTTCCTGTGGAAAACCAGAAATGAGAACGCGAAAGAAGTGATTTGATATATTTTCCATTTTTTTCAATGAACTCTGCCGATCTTGATGAAAATACATATTGAAGTAAAGAAAAAAACTATTGGGTTATACTCATTTACTTTTCATACCTACATCCATCTGTTTTTATTTGAAACAGAACGTTGCTATTTCAATTTGGTTTATCTCAACTTATAGAACCTATTGTAAAGTGAATTAAGCCGCGAAGTTTTGGAAATCCCACTTAGTGAAAATCATGTATTAAAGTGTTTTTGTAGGCTGTGTCTTTCATTGTATTGAGGTAGATTTGGAAGCGTAGAAACCTAACTCATAATAATAAACGCTTCACACTTCTGTGGAGCCATACTGAACCAAAAACTCTTCAAGTTCCCTGAAGGAGTTCAAATATATCTAGTACTCAGTACTCAGGAGATTAAGTTGATTTTTTCCAGTGTGTTTTGAATATACGTCTTTTTTTTTTGGTGCAGTTCTTAGACTGGATTGGATACATCAAATCTTCCCAAACTTATAATTAGCAAATCTGATATATTTTTTTTGATACAATCGAAAAAAACTCTTTCAACATTCATCTCCTTGATTTTTGACATTCCGAATTTGTGATGAGGATACTCAAAAACCATCAGCTCAAGACAGCTTATTCTATATACCAAATTATAAAAGTAGTAAAAATTTGGCGTTTAATCTCAGAGTTATCTATAAATTTTTAATTTGATTTATTGGAAAAAATCGAATTTCGTTTCAGAAGAGTTATGAGTTTGGAACAAAATTCCATTTTTTATAAATTTTTTGTATATGGACACCTATAAAATATAATAGCAGTATCGTTATTATTTTTTTGTGCTGGAAGAGGATTGTATTTCCTAAATATTCTATTCAAAAGGTATTTGGGAAATATTTGTTCGAATATATGAACAGGGTGTTCATAAAATCAGATGTTCTACCTTCTGAACGTATTTGGAATAGTTATTGATATTCGATAATTTTTTAAATTTGAATTCATTGTCTTTCTAGTGTTCTGTGTTACTGAGATGATGGGTTCTGAAAATTAGATTATCAATAGAACTGATTTTGTGTTGCACTGAATGTTTCGAAAAATAGTTCAGTAGTCTACCAAAACTTGTTGGTTTGGAATACCAGTTCATTTTCAGATTTCCAACTCGTTTTCTCATTATAATAGTATCTAGGAACGATGGACTTAACTAACTTCCGTCCTAAGTCTCTGAAGGAAAATGAAGTATGATAATTATTGATCATGTTAAAAATGAAACGAAAAATCGAGATATCGACGGAATCATCCGTTTTGAGGTCCCCTGAGACGATTGAGAACATTTCCAAGGTGAAGTCAGTCTGTCTGTGTGTGTATGTCTGTAATCTTCCACGATAACTGCTGAACCGTTGGACCAAACGGGCTGAAATTTGGTATGAAGATACAGGTCCTGCCCCGAATATGACGATCTGTCAAAAGGAAGGGTCACTATTGAAAAATGACAGAAACAATATCGCACGAAATTTGACTTGTAATATGTCATTTGAAAGCCCCCAAAAAACTGTATCAAGAGCAGTCAAAATTATTTTCCTAACTGACATCTGTCAAAAACTAATAAATGTCAAAGTTCAAAACTTTGTCATTCAATTATTCAAAATCTATTGGATGGATTAGAAATAAATTCGGCAAGGAGCAACACATCAAAATAATCTCACTTGGTCAATTGACTGTTGAATTGACCGATCAAATTGACTTCATACGACCCCAAAAATGTTTTATCAATGTTTTATTTTGAAATAACCCCATTCTCTCGAGGCCTGTGTCGGACTGTTCTGGGGTGTCCCACAGCTGATTTTTCAATATCCATAATCGTATCATCTACATAGAATTTCAAACACAGAACATTTAAAGGAGGAGATGCAAGTCAGAACGTGACTAAATCGTCCATTACCATACTATCTGGAACTGGACTGGTCGTATTGCCCGTTGAAGAGCCTTCGACTTGTTTTTTTTTTCAAAATTACTGTTTAGGATTCAACAAATTCAAATGACTCGAAAAAAAATTTGGTTGTCAATACTGTGCCGTTTTATTGGTCCCTCACGACCAATTCATTCGACTGAAAGAAGTTCACCCAACCTGTCAATTGGATTTGGAATTTCATCAAAATGATGATCCGTATCATCCATTGATTGGATTGGATATTTCAGCAGATTCGAATAAACTGTTACTTTACAACTGAGTCAGTTTCCAATTTCGCCACTGGATCCGAGATATGATCTGTACTATTGAAAATTGTAATTGTCTGTTTGTTTGTTTGTTCGAGCATCACGCAAAAACTACTGAACCGATTTTGATGAATATTCAGAAGCTTGTGATTAGACTTGAAACCTGGTGAATATTTTATCACGCTATGATGACGGGAACCCAATATATAACAATAAAACCACATTTTTTCACAACCAAGTGCAACCAATTTATGGTAAGCTACCATTTCAAGTATATCTTCGCGATAACGGGATAACAGGAAAACGTGATAACGGGTTAACGGGAAACGAGGTAGCGGAATAAATGGATTACGGAAAAACGGGCTAACGAGATATTGAGATAAAGGGATAACGTTTATTTCGTGGATAACAGGAAACGGAATGAAGAGATAACGGGAAGCAGGCAAAGCCATAGGAATAAGCTAGATGGAACAACGCAAAGAAAATCATAGCAAAAATTACAAATTCCACGAGTCGCGGGTTTAACATTATTGAATCGAAAAGCTAAAATATATTTCAATAACTTCGAAGAAAGTGTTGAAAAGGGGAACATTTTCAATTGGATATTTGCAAAGTGAGATTGCTTCTTGAAAATATGTTTCCCATTTCTTCCGGTATTCCTGATGATCGTGGAAGCGTGAAATAGATTTTCGTCGACAAAAATGTGTTGAAGATGTCTCTCTTGCATCAATGTTACGAATGATTTCTGGTGAGTACCCTTTTTTGGAAAACATTCTTCTTTGCTTCATTCATCTCCATGAGTTCTTAATTAAGACTGGAGGAATAGAAAATCAAATAACTATCTGAATGAAAATGCAAATTTTCAATTTCAGATTTTATCTTTTGAGTTATGGTCTTTTCAGAATATCTATCAGATGTAGTTCAATGTCCAGCGTGGCTTCAGTCGGGAAAGTAGTTGTTTTCTGTTAGACATTCAAAAAAAAAACATTTTTATCGTGGATTTTTCAATTCACAGAAAAATCTTTTTATCAATATCCAATTGAGAAATTTTCCCTTTTCAACATGGATACCCCACAAGAGGTTATCTTGACGATGGAAGATAGTGACTTGAGTTTATCTTTCAGTCGCGTGTACCAGCTAGTATGATATATAATTGAGAGATTTAGATTTTGTACATCGCAGTCCTGCCCATTATGGGACGAGTTTCCCATGAGAGGCGACTTTTTCATATTAAAATTCTGTTGAGTTAAAATTTATTAGTCGCCCTAAATTTCTCATCATCCATCATTTGATTGGTCAGTAGGTACCTATATGTGAAAATAAGCCACAAGACTGGTGCTTCTCTTCAAAAATCCGTTTTTCTTTTGTTGTTTATTTTATGTCGTCTATTAATTCTCTGCTCATTCAAGGAGCGGGGGTGGAAGGAAGACCTTCCTCTTCTCGTCCCTCATTTCCTTTTCTGCGGTATATATGTTAGGTTTTTGTTTAACATTATTGATTCGAAAAGCTAAAATATATTTCAATAACTTCGAAGAAAGTGTTGAAAAGGGAAACATTCTCAATTGGATATTTGCAAAGTGAGATTGCTTCTTGAGAATGTGTTTCCCATTTCTTCCGGTCTGCCTGATGATCGTGGAAGCGTGAAATAGATGTTCGTCGACAAAAATGTATTGAAGACCTAGTGAATGCGATGTCTCTCTTGCATCTATGTTACGAATGATTTCTGGTGAGTTCTCTTTTTTGGAAAACATTCTTCTTTGCCTCATTCATCTTCATGAGTTCTTAATTGAGACTGAAATAGAAAATCAAATAACTATGTAAATGAAAATGCAAATTTTCAATTTCAGTTTTTTTTTTGAGTTAGGGTCTTTTCAGAATATCTATCAGATGTAGTTCATTGTCCAGCGTGGCTTCAGCCGGGAAAGTAGTTGTTTTCTGTTAAACATTCACAGAAAAAATAAAAAATTTATCGTGGATTTTTCAATTCACAGAAAAATATTTTTATCAACATCCAATTGAAAATGTTTCTCTTTTCAACATGAATACCCCACAAGAGGTTATCTTGACGATGGAAGATAGTGACTAAAGTTTATCTTTCAGTCGCAGATGATTCCACATCTAATTCTATGAACATCCTGTTCATATTTCCAACAAATCAATTCGAAGAAAGTGTTTACACAAAAGACGAAAAATTAGAATTTTTCTTTTAACTGCCCAATATGAGTCTGCATGAGCAACATACGAATCTTCGAAGTTAACACACATGACAAATAGTAGTCGAACCAATAATGCATAAAGAAAATCTCAAAAACTTGATACAGATGATCTGAACGTTGCACAAATATGACAAACATGAATTCCTAAAACATATTCGTTAATTTTTTTTTTTCAAATGGATAAGTGATCAACAACAACTGTCGCTATTGAAGTCATAGCAATTCTCATCTGTTTGGAAAAGGTCACATTCAACCCACCCAGAAGGAATATGTTTGGGAGCGGATTCTGAAAATAAAATTATTTCCCTATATTCATCCAGGAATATTGAAATGTTAAAACAATGTGTGTGTCTTTAAAAGACTACTATGAACGTGAAAACGAAGGTACTTTACTTCCACTAACCGCTGTTAGAAACGTAAGTTATACTAATTACATATATCTATAAGAACAAGTAAAATTATATAGTGAATATATATATATAAATGTTAGGTAGTCTTAAATATTTGTCAATTTTTTATCTCAGAGAATTGCAGATGCCTTGAATTTGAGTATTTCTACTGCAAACCGTATTGTCTGATATAGTCCATCAAAACAGCGAAAAAGGCCGAAACCAGTAGTAGATATTGATGGTTTCGATCGAGCTGCAAGAATTTTAGGAAAACATATCAATTTCAAAGCTTTAAAAGATGAACTGGAAGAACGTGATCATTTCAAACACATCTTTATGGAAAATTCAGAAAAAAATTGGTTTCACATACAGAAAGAATGATCAACGTCGTGATTTGTTGGAGCTGCCTGGTATTGCAAGTGATCGTTTACACTTTTTACATGATTACATGAAACTTGAGGAAAAGCATTAACGTCAGTTTGTATTCTTGGATGAAACTTGGGTATTCATTGGGCGATCCTGGAAAGATTCCAATGTAAAAAGTGTCGAAAAAACTATGGTTGGTGGTAAATGCAACCATAAAATGAAACCAAAATACACCAGCAGATTTTTTTTATTTCAAGATATATTGGACTTCATGCTGGTTGCAGTTCCGGATTTATTCGTGAAGCTATCAACAAATTCAGAAGAGCCTTCAATGATAGTCATGAATAATGGGAGTTATCACAGCACTGTCATTAATGGAGCCCCAACAAAAGCATTGAAAAAGTCAAGGATGGTTATCGAACAATAATATTACCTTTGAAAATACCTTTTTGAAACACAATTGCTGGTTTCAGTAGCGAACAAATTAAATGCAAGCAAGCTGAATAAATGAATAATTTATTTATTTTGTGGGAATGAACCACCATATATGAAGCTGATACGCTTGCAGAAAAATGTGGAATTCAAGTACTTCGTCTTCCACCTATTCACTCATGTTCAATCCAATCAATCATATTTGAGGATCGACTGAAAAAAGTTATAGGCATAAGGTACAGATGGCACTTCAGCTGAAAAATTACTGGCTATATGCAAAGAAGCTTTAGACCAAGCTACACCTGATGTATGAGCTGAAATTGTTCGACATACCGAACATAAAATAAAATTATTCTGGGATAGAGAAGTTGGGTTTGATAGGGAAGATGTTCAGCCCCTGACAATGAATTTTGATGCCGATGATGATTATACTGACGATGATAATAATTATAATGAGTTGTAATTGGAAAAAAATAGAAATAAATGAAGTTAAATAAAATATTTCATTTACCATTACTACCATTATGGAAAAAATATATAGAGTGCCACTCTGACTGTATTTCAACTAAGTCAGTTAGTAAAATTGGTTAATAGCTTTCATTGATATTTGAGAAATTAAGTGAAGATACCTTTTTATGGTAGTACTATTGGTTTTGGAATCTTTTCAAATTTAATAATTTGGCATAGTAGTAGATTATGATGGGAAGGAGGTTCAATTGAATTTTCGAAGAGCTATAGAGAACATCAAGAATATATTGGCATTCATAATTGCATACACTTTGAAAAGGGAAACATTCTCAATTGAATATTGAATAGAAAGACTTTTCTGTGAGTTCCAAAAATGAATATTGAGCCCAATGAGAAACCACATGTTTCATTATATTTTACAAAAGTATTGTTCAGTTTCCAATAAAAAAATGAGAACGAGGGAAAATAATTTAAGAAGCATTTTAGATCATTGAAAGAACGGCTTGAGAACATGTGATAGTAGTACACTTTGTAAAATACAATGACACCTGTGATTTCCCTCAAGGAGTAATGTTAAATGTATGGAATAAAAAATGCGAATATCCTTTGAATGGTTCTCTGTAGCTTTTCAAAAATATAATTGAATCCTCTACTTATCATAATCTACTTCCACTATACGTTCTATAGGGCTTCACAGGGGGGGAAACTCTAGTGCATGAGAACCTAACCTAACTAATTTTGCATATAGCAGAAAATTTGAAAACCCTGTCATTAGTAAACGTGAGAAAGGATGCTAACGGAGACTATGGATGTATTGTTTTCGATATAGTTCTACTGATGTCAAACAAAAAATCTTAGAAAAATCTAAATATTTCACATATTGGCAACGCTGCAATATGTCATCTCGTAACGTCATTCTCTCATTCTCAACGTGAGTATAATCCAGATTACATCTTCTACTGACAAGATGAGGCTCCTCCTCATGTCACATTATGGGTGAGAGACTGGCATCAGAGCTCACTCATCGAACTTTGCAATCGTGGATTCTCTGTGGTCATTTGACATCTGTTATTTACAAAACACAACCTACTGACCTGAATGACTTGGAGACCAGGAAATTATTATCATAAAGTCAATGAGCGTCATTTCTTGTTTGTTGTTTTGTGAGTATATAGATGACACACGTTTCACGTTAAACGATGGCACTTGCAATTTTTTGGCAATTTTGGATCGAATATCCGATACCTAGGTGAATCGGACCATGAATGATAGTACACGTCCACCATTATGGCTACGGTAATATAAACTTCAAATTTTCTACCAGAAATAAATATTGTTCCACCCCAAGAAAAATAAATTTTTATTTTATTTTTCATGTTTGAAGTTTGCAAATACTTAATTTCGTTTCTTCCAACCTCTAGGGTAAGTAGCGCACTCCATGGGAAGGATGAAATCCCAGAAATTATTAAATGACAAAACTTCGTAAATTTTCGGTATTCTGCATCTAAGAGACTGAATTCCGAATAAAATGTGGCCTGAAATAGTATTGAAAACTATGTTAGGTACAGGATCTCTCACAAACATATTTACAAGTAGAACCTAACGAAGCGTATAAAATCAAGAAGAACGTCCTTTTCACTGCTGACGTAACTTGATATTCACGAGCATTCCGAGGCAAATACGACTCATACGCTCTCCATCCTAGGCGCCTTTGATGGTAAAGACCAGAGTAGGAAATAGTGGTACGCTAAACAGATGGCACGCGATACCGTTGCTTTCATTTATTTCTCCGTACAAGGTGAAGAAATGGGACTTGCGTAGAGAAAGAAATACGTTTCTTCTGCGGCGGCCGTGACCATGAAGTGTCCCTAATTGGCAATTGATTTCGGAACTACATGTTGAGATTTTCAATGTGTGCTGAGTGTGTACCATTATCTGTAGCGTTTTGAGTAATTTATGTTAGAGGCCACTGTTTTTTTTCCAAGTATAATTATCGAAATAAGCTAGGATCGTTAATAACAATTAGTGAATTGTCAAAATCGAAAACATGACGTTGGATTTCGAAAGAAGAAATACTCCCGGTTTCTGAAGTTTCTGTTTAGCACTGGTGCTAACCATGAATTTGTAACATATTGGAGTGATTTATTTATTTGTTCATTTTTTTATAAATACACTGTTCTAAAGGATAAATCCCATCTACAGAACAGGAATGAAGGCTGGAATATATTTACATCATAATATAAATAACATCATTCTGCGAAATCATACATGTAGCATATTATATATATATATATATATATATATATATATATTCAATTATTTGAAAAATTCGGATTTGATAAGAATAACTGAACAGTTGAATATATCTATCTGAACATTTTGAGTTCTAGCATATTGTGTACTGGTGAAAACTTAAGAAGTTTTGCGTGCTGTTGGGAGATAAAATGTGCTGTTGACTCGAGCTGCAGTTCTTGGAATATGAAAATCTAGTTTTTCTATCAGAGCGGGACCATCTATTTGATTATTGACGATTTCATATAAAAAAATCACTGAATTGCATTAACGTCTACATTCAAACCCATTCATCTTGTGTCTCTCCAGGAGTTCATTTTGAGCAATACCTCTTGGTGGATAGGAGTCATCTAAAGCTCAAAAATTTTAGGAAGCGTCGTTGAATTGATTCTATTTTGTAACTGCTAGTGGGGATTCCATATTAGTAAAGCATATTCAAGTTTAGACCTGACAAACGGATAGTATAGCGTTTTGGATGTAGTCATATCAGAAAATTCCCGACTTGTTCGAACTATAAATCCAAACATTCTGAACGCGGTAGACACTAAGTAGTCAATCTGGGATATGAA
The DNA here is from genome assembly GCA_018342105.1 of Gonioctena quinquepunctata. Classification (NCBI taxonomy): domain Eukaryota; kingdom Metazoa; phylum Arthropoda; class Insecta; order Coleoptera; family Chrysomelidae; genus Gonioctena; species Gonioctena quinquepunctata. Next base: position 166,095 of record JAFIRS010001683.1, on the reverse strand, counting down.
TGTAAGTTGGGGATCAAAGGTCACCCCTAGGTCATTGAATGTTTTCGGCCTCTCCAATGATTTGCCATCGATATCATACTTATAGAATAATAGATCTAACTCAAGCATGAAAGACAAAACATTGCATTTTGAAATATTAAAAAATAAATCATTGAGCTGACACCACTTTTGAATTCTGGCCGGGTTACAAGAAAGACGCTCACAATCACTCAAGTCGTTTATGTTCCAGTATATTTTCATATCGGCAGCGTATAGCAAACAGTTCACATCAATGACATCAACAATATCATTTATGAATATATTGAATGACAATGGGCCTAGGTTAGACCCTTGGGGTAGACCTGACGTTGCGAAGTACTCGATCGAACTGTAGCCATTGACAGCAACATATTGTTTCCTGTCATGTAGCTAAGAAGAAAATAAGGCCAAAAGAGAATCGGATAGTCCAAAATGAACTATTTTTTTCAGTATTATTCCGTGGTCAAGTCTATCGAATGCCTTTGAAGAATTTGTATAAATAACATCAGTTTGACTGCGATTATCGATTGCTTCAACAACATATTGTGAGATATTGATGAGATTAGTGACGGTTGATCGACCCTTCATGAATCCATGTTGATATGGTGTCAGTTTATTGCTTAAAAAGGATTCAAATTATGTTGAAAAAAACTTTACAGAAGTTGCAGATTATCGTTATAGGCCGGAAGTTAGTAACATCAGATTTCCAGAAAGAGGGAATTGAACAGTTTTTGGTGCAAATGTTAAATAATATGGTTAGTGGATATGCCAGAGCTTACGCACAGTCTCTGATGACAAATGCTGGTATATCATCAGGACCTGTCTTTTTCTCAGGCTTTATTTGCTTAATCGCCAATAGGACCTCAGTTTGCTCAATTTTTTTTATGTTGATAGAAGTGTGGTGCACATCATCATCTTGAATGTGATCGGTTGATGGAATGTATGATTCACCGAAGTAATCAGCGAACCAATTGACAATATCTTGAGGAGAAATTAATGAGTGACCATCGTAGGACATAACATTGGGGATAGAAGTTGTTCCTTTTTTTTGATTGATAGAAGCCCAGAACTTATTGGGGTCATGATTCATATCTGATTCTTCTGCTTCAACGAAATTTTCATACGCTATATCAATATCTTGATTTTGGACCTCAGACCACTGAACTCTTCAAAAACAGTTTGGTTATTGCTTGACTTATATTGGCGATATAGTTTCGCTTTTTGTCGAATCCGTTTGACTATCTGGAGGTCGATGAGGAGTTGCAGGACGTTCGAAGTAACAAATCAGAATCATCAAAAAACTATTTACTGGAATAAAACAAAATAGGCACTGAAATTACTTAGATATTTTTTTAAACAATGAATACACACTAATAGTATTGTAAATTCGGTGACCAACCTTTGAGTAGTTGGGCCCTTAACTGGGACAAATTTTGGGGCGCCAGGACTACTAAATCCGCATGAAAATGGCACTATATTTTCTCATTGATGTCTATTAATATGTTAGTATTATGTTTACACATATATGTATATTTATCAGTGAAAACGATAAACAGTTATGCATTCAAATTTCGTGTAAAAAAAATATTTGGAAAATAGTGAGAAAATTTCAAGTGAACTTTTCATTTATGAAGATATTTACCTTCATATTTCATCTGTAAATTTAATTTTACATAGTATTTATGTTTTTTCATCAATAATAGTATATTGTTTTACGAGTGACGAAAGTAACATTTTTTGAAGCGATAGAACAGTTCACCAGCCGAGGCTGGTAATGCTCACGAGCTTCAAAAAATGTTTTCGACGAGTGAAACACTATACTTCTTCTACAACCCTGTTTATATCATGATAATATGCTGAAAAAGAACGATGGACAAAAATTTGAGTTTAAATTAAAAATAACAGAATTTCTTCAAACATTACTTATGATTTAAATATTGGGTATTTGTTACATTCGAGCAATTATTCAAAATTATAGGAGTATTACAATCAAGATTTTTATGTATTGAGATAAACGATGCCACATCTCTTATGTTGTTAACTGGTGTCACTCCAGATGAAGATGCGCCGTAATCGGATAGCGTTGTATTTTGTATGGATTGTAAAATTGCTGCTGATTGATCAACATATCTCTCCGCAACGTTACTAGATTTCCAGCCTCCATTCTTTTTTAATTGAAGTAAATCATCTCCTGCATCCACTAATAGCGTTTCGAAAGTTCTACGCAACTAATTCCTAGTATATTTTTGGGGATCAGGCAAGTTTAAATATTGAGCTATTTGCATAGGAAATTTAATGATTTTTTTTATTCCCACAACCTGTCTAGTACATTTTCCGTTCTGGTAGTTAATAAAGAATCTTGAATTCATTTTGTCCATATCTAGTGGACGGAGGTTCATATATATTTTAGAAATCTTGTACAAGAACCCAGAAATGTGGAAGGAACGCGGTACTTTTGTTTTTGTATTACGTACTGTAACTGAGAGTATACTGCTGGTATCTTTTTCATCATTTACTATCAAATATTTCAATTCAGGGCAACGACAAGCCCCCGAAATTCCAAAAACTAAGGCTACCTACAAACGTTGATAATAATATCATTAATAATTTGTCGCAATAATAAAGTAATTAACTCACCTTAGTCATTAAGTATTTGGAGTCGGGTGCATACTTTAAGAAAGTGTGTATCTCATCGAAAGAAAAAAAAATACTTTTGACTTTTGACTTTCATAACCCTCATATTTTCGTTTAAAAAAAGAACGTAACTTGGGATATTCACTGATATCGATATTATTTTTAATTATAGAGTGGTTCTCAATATCGAATACATAGACCATGGCGTCGTTGACTTCAATTTTTTTGACAACCATCCAGAATACGCAAGCAGCACAGTTTCCGAAAATGAATTTACGTGATTTTCAACTCTCCAATCCATGAATTTTGCATATATTTTTTCATATCTCTTTTTAGGTTTTACTGGTCATAAATCCAAAAAGGTTTCGTCAGCTTTATTTGCTATTTCTGGTGGTGTATTTGGAAAATCTAAATCTCTTTCCGAATTAGAAATCATGATAACTTGAAAAACTAACAATGCTTTCAGTGCAAACTAAAAAGTCTAAACAATTAACGAGGATCGTCAAACTAATGAAACCAGGCAAATAGATATAAATTGTTTTTAAATCTCACGGTATTTTACGATTCTATTTTGATTTTTAATTGAACAAAAGTAAAAAAAATGCATTCTTGTTAAAGCAATGATTCCTGTCTTTGTTTATTGATAATTTAAAGTAATCAAATCATCATATACGGGGGCGGGAAATGATAAAATATAAATTTAGCTTTCGTCACTAGAAACGAACATTAACGTTATGAGAATTTCTCTCACTTGCGACGGAAATTACGTTTTCGCTGAAGGTATTCTATTACAAAATGACGTCTTTTCGTAGAGGGTTGTGGAAAAACATCTTTTCATCATTGGATTTATACTTTGTGTCTATACATTTCATTTATATTTATTTATCTATACATTCCACGTATCTACATATATAATTCATACGTCGTATATATATATATATATATATATATATATATATATATATACCTTTTATCTATATATATTCTAGCTTTCCGTTATCTATATTCATTCATACAACTTATTCAATACAAATAATCTTTTTATTGTATATGTATATCCCTATTTATTTTGAGATATAATTATTGAGCATTTTACTAACCAATAACTTGATTTAATTTTAATAAATCATTATGTCTCACGCACATGCTAGTTGCTAGTGAGTTCTACGGTTCATTTGATGATCGTGATATATTTTATTTTTATTGTATCCCTCATCATAATTAGAATTTTTTAGTGTTTGATGCTAAATGACAACTTCTAAATCCAATTGCCTGGCAACACATTACTCAATATGTTAAAAATATCTGAAAATTCTGCGTTTTCTAGAAGGGAAGGTAGATCCTCATTATTCATGACTTTTTATTTTCATTTTCCAAACAGTGATAATTTTGTCGAATCTCAAGAAATCTAGTGGAATAAAACCTTCGGTATATTTGTGAAGAACTGAACAACATTCTACTTCAAAGCAAAGTAATCATTCTAAGTGTAAATGAAGTTTGATCATTGAGACTCCATACCTCATTACCACATGGTGCCAGAATGTCTGCAGTTGTGTTAATCTGAATCGTTCGTTATGTTCTTCATTAAATTTTCAGTCCAATTCGTGTTACACTTAAAATGACACAATTTTCAATGAAACTACCGAGTGCAATATTACTCGTGTGTGGGCAACCAAAAAGAAAAACAATATTTTCCAAGCAGTGCTGCAAGTAGATTTGTCGGTATATAAAAAAATCATGTCACAAGGTCACTTACTTATTGGATTTGATAGCTGTTCTATTTTTGAGGCCATATTTGTTCCTCGTTGCTTCAAATGTAAAAAAAAATTTCCATTCTAAGTCTACATGTAAAGGTGAGTTGACTTGTCCTATTTGTTCCAAGGCTCACGGCCTTGAAGGCTGTAAGCCTAATAGCCAGAAACAATGCATAAATTGTGCAAATATCAAACGTAATGAACAAACTAATATTAACACTGATCATGCTGTCTGGGATTATCCTAACTGTGAAGCTTACAAAAGAGCTTTTGAGAAAATGAAACGAGATCTATTTGGTGCGCCTAACAAGTAGCAACTAAAGGTGCCCTCTTCTCTGAATTTGAGCTTAAGTCATTCAACTGCTACAATATCGACATGCAAATTGTCAGTTCATTATCAAAACATGCGTGGACTCAATTCAAAGACAACCAAATTATTGCTTGCATCTGCGCAGAGCGAGTACTCAATTATTGCAATAACATAATCATGGTTAGGACCCGGGGTAGGAAATGCTGAAATGTTTGATTCGAATAGATACACCGTTCTGAGATGTGATCGTGATCTAGATAATATGAATGTCACTCGTGGAGGGGGAGTTGCGCTCGCCATTGATAATAGCATATGTACAGTTGAAAATCTAAATTTGAAGGCACATCCTTCGTTCAACGACTTATATATGATTGACATACTATGTGCGAAAATAAAAGTAGAACATCAATCTTGCTACATAATTATTCTTTATATTCCTCCAAATAACAAAGCAGAAACTTATAACGCCCTCTTTGAAATACTGAGCTCATTAGATTTCTTGTACAATAACAACATACTTTTCATTGGTGACTTCAATTTAAGTGAATACTTAACTACTCTGGATGGTAGGGAGCCATCGCCCCGTGTTTCCTCATTATTCAATTTTGTTAACTTTTTCGAATTAGATCAATACAACAGTATCACAAACAGCAATAATAAAATTTTAGACTTGGTTTTAGCCAACTTTATATGTACCGTTGAGTCAGCTCCTGAAATATTAATTCCAGAAGACAATCATCACCCCTCCCTCCTAATTACATAGGATATAATCGGTAAACGTTGTAATAATAAAAATAAAACTAACTCGGTCTATTATAACTATAAAAAAGCGAATCTTCCTGTACTCTACCAAAAAATTGCTGAAACTGATTGGGACTTTTTGTTAAATATACCTGATTTAAATGAAGCATTCAATAAGTTTTATCACAAGTTGAATGAAATTATTTACTCTGTTGTCCCCTTAATTAAGGCCTGTAAAAAAAACTACCCGCCTTGGTATGATTCGAGCATTATAAGAAAACTCAAATGTAAACATAGAGCTTGGTGCAGATACAAAAAATTCCAGGATCAGCTTGCATTTATTGAATTCCAAAAGATAAGAAGAGAAGTAAAGTCTGAAATTGAATCTAACTACCAACTGTACTGCCGTAATATCGAACAGCAAATCAAAACGGACCCAAAAAAATTCTGGCAATTTCTAAAAAAAAGAAACACTCGTCATCTCTGCCACTAACAATGGTCTATGATGGCATTGAACATAATGACCCCGTAAGCATTGCAAATGCCTTTGCGGAGTATTTTAGCAATTCTTACGCTACACCTAGTCAAACCATACAAAATAATACTACCGTAAACTTGGCGAATGATGCTTTGATCATAACTGAATTTTCGGAAAGTAAAGTTTGTGAAGCTCTCAAAAAAATCAAGCCAAAATTTACAATGGGACCTGATAAAATACCAGCTTTCCTGATTCATGACTGTGCCTCCTTATTCGCTGCACCTCTGGCAATACTTTTCAACCTCTCAATAAAATACCAACAGTTCCCTGATGTGTTGAGACAATCTAAATTAATACCAGTTTTCAAAAAAGGTGACAAACAGGACATAGAAAACTATCGGCCTATTACAATAGTCAATAATTTCTCAAAATCTTTTGAAATCCTTCTTAATAAACCACTTTACAACCATGTCAAAAATCAAATAACTGAGTTACAACATGGCTTCTTCAAAGGTAGGTCAACTACCACAAATCTCTTCTGTATTACCCAGTACATATCCAACGCATTCGAAAATAATGCCCAGGTAGATGTCATATATACGGACTTTACCAAGGCCTTCGATAAGCTTGATCATGATATCTTACTCAGTAAACTGAATGCATTTGGCTTCTCAGGGAACTTGAATACCTTTTTCACCTCTTATCTACAAAACCGCTCCCTCTACGTTGAGTGCCATGGCCAGAATTCCATTTTATTTACACCAACATCAGGCGTTCCACAAGGTTCTGTTTTGAGTCCACTTTTTTTCAATCTGTTCATAAATGACATTATTGAGGATGTCGGAGTCAATTGTCTATTATATGCGGATGATTTGAAATTATATATAAAAATAAACTGCCAGAATGACTGTGCCATTTTACAAAACGCCTTAGATAGAGTAAATACTTGGTGCAAAAATAATCGTCTTCTATTAAATGCTAATAAGTGCTCAATTGTAACATTCACTCGGAAACAGAACAACATCACCTATAACTACTCAATTGGCAATGATGTGCTCCCTAGATCCAATTCTGTTCGTGACCTTGGTGTCACTTTCGACCAAAAATTATATTTTTCAACACACATAAATAAAATTACCAATGAATGTTCTAGGGCTTTAGGTTTCATTGTCAGAAATACTCGTGATTTCTCGAATAAGAACACACTGCTACTGTTATATAATTCCTATGTCCTTTCTAAAACAGAGTATGCATCTATCATTTGGTGTCCATATTATAATGTCCATTCAAATAATCTTGAACGAATCCATAGACGCTTTATGAAATATCTTTCTTTCAAAGAAGATGGTGCGTACCCTGCTTGCAAGTAGAAGGAATACATCTGCTCTTATTTTCCTTTATAAGGTGATCCATGGCCAAATCAACTGTAGTGCTATTTTGAGTATGCTGAATTTTCATGTTCTAAGTAAATTCAAGACATAACACTCTATTTTACCTCGAATTCTCTAGAACAAATGTACAGAAAAACTCACCCTTATTCAGAATTTGCAACAACTGCAATGCTGTCAATGACAGTTGTGACATTTTCTCTTGCAGCATTGCTTCATTGAAAAAAATCAGTTTTTGATATTAATTTTCTTTTTTCTCTAGTTTTTGTATCATGTCTCATTTCTACACTATTGTTGTATCTTTACTGATTCTCAAATTATTTATGTTTTTTTGTTTTTGTACCTGTGATTTTCCCACCCTGTAAATGGATTTCTGTTGGGTGGTGTACAATAAAAAAAAAGAAAAAAAAATATCGTACTGACTTTGTCATTTTGTATTCGGAAAACTGCTAGAGGAATTTCTACCGTCATTGGCAATGATGGCTTTATTTCATTTTGATTTATTTCTTATTGATTCAACATAGATTGAGGTTGCACAAAAGTTCCTTTCTCGAAATATCTCTTGGATAATAGTTATTTGTGCTCATTTGGCATTTTCCTGGTCAACATAATTTGAAAGAACTCAACTCGTCAATTGTGATAAGTATCTGGACTTTGGAACTGAAATGTCTCACAACCTTCAAAACTCCATTGACCCCTATACAAATTTGGAACAGAATGGGCGACCTGTCTGTTTGACGAAAACATTCAGCAAGAGATTCAGATGGCGCCAACGTCGTTTCTGGAAAAATATCTGTTATATTTCAAAAAGTGTCCTTACATTTGGTACAGAAGGGATAAATATTCAGATCTGCAGCTATAGGACAGTCTATATCGGCAGATGTCACTTTTCTTTCAATAATGAGGGTGGAATCAGACCTCCCATTCTCAAAAAGTAAAATGTCAATGAGCATGGACACGAAAACTACTGGGTGGCGCCATCTACCAAAATGATGTGGTTAGTGCTTTCCAAATACCAAATGACTCCAATCAATAGGGGGTGTTGGCGCGGTGGGTTTGCGTCCGACTTATGATCGAAAGGTCGTGAGTTTGATTCTCGGCCTGGGCAGAATTTTTTTATTTAATTTGAGAGAATCAAATGTTAAATTTCGTAGCCGGGCCGAGGATGGTCCTCGACGATTCGCTGTTGCGTTCAAATTAACAGTGCTGCTCCTAGGTGGCGTATGGAGTTAGTAACAAGGCCCACCCAGAATACTGTGTGAATGATACATTCTATGTTGTGATTGTCCCGCCGTCATATGACGAACATGTGCATTAAAATATGTAAATAATAAATAGAAAGGGCTGCAGTATTGCCTAGAGCAAGACCAGCTATTCCAATGATACACCCCCCTGTCTACGCCGGTTCAAGGCCGGATGGTAACGGATTTCTCGCAGGGGGATTTGTCCTATATGGCGCCGAGTGGAAGCCGGCGGACAAATAATGTTAGAGAGAGATAGACTAGGAGGAATCGGCGCATGAGTACCGAAAACTATTCCACCTCAATTTTTTTATGCGATCCTCTTCAAATTGCCCTACTGATGATACAAATGCATGTTGCCATGGGGCAACCCCATGCCATATTGTTTAAACCGAAATTGTTTAAACAATTGCAAGGAATTGTTATTTTGCAACCAGACAATTTTTTTTATATTCTTTATTGAAATACAAATAAAAAAGGTCACATGACTTTTCACGATAAAGTTAATATTTTCAGAGATATGAATTTTTAAAGGTTCAAAAAATCTCATATTTGGGTACTTTTGAACCATGAAAAATATATAAAAAAAAAAATCGAAATAATTTTTTTTTTTTTTATTTTAAAAAAAATTCATTGATTATACTTGTTTTTTAATTATCAATTTCGCGCGCTCACAAGTATGCATCGCATACCTTTAAGTATCGCCGTCTCTCTCTGACTCATGCGCTGCATCGGCCTCTCTGTTTCCTGAATCATTATTTATCATTTATCTTAAAAACTATTAACTTTTTTAAGATTGTTAAAGAGAGCAATGTTATTAACAATTGAGTTGTCTACAATTTGTTTTTGACAAATTTTTTTCTGGAATCAATTTTACAAACGTTATTTAAGCATGAATCGGAACATGTAATTAAAATTACTTTTTTATCAGTTTATATTATTTTTTTGTCATTAAAACAGAAAGTAATTACATTGAATAACTTCTTCAAACGAAGGTTATAGATGTAGAAGTATGAAATAATAAAACAAGATTTAAAAAAAAGGTATTTATTTATTATCAATATCATTTTTATATATTATATTCTTACAGTCTTCTGAATCACAGCCACATAGAAGTATGCAACTAATATTATTTTTTTTTACAGTAACAAGCTTTGGTTTTACAGGCTTCCTTACAATTGCACGGTTTTTTAAGATCAGTTGGAAATGGGCTTTTGTTCATAAATAAAGGTAGCAAAGTACTATTCTCCAGTTTGTATCCGAAAATGTAACCATCTAAAAATGTCAATAATACACGTAATCACTGCAATCAATGCAACAACGGTTCACAATCTTACATCTTAAACGAAATAAAAAAGACTGAATAACTATGAGCAAAAAACAAAGAATGATCAGTTGAGAATTGACAGGCACTAACTTGTATGTTTATTTTAAATGCTCTATATCTATATCGATATAATCGACAATTTTGTCACAAGAACAAACGAAGATTTCGAGGTTTTATACAAAGAGTAACCTTGAGAAAATAAAAAACAAAAAAAATCTTTTCCTTACTTAGGCAAACTCATATACACATCATGATACATATAAGTATTTTTTATGTTATTATTTTTCAATTCGAACATTTAAGTGCTTACCAATATCTTTTCATTATTTATATATAATTGTGATTCCAAAAAATTTTAAATACCATTATTTATTATTATTGTTGATGAAAATTCATAAATTACTATGATAATAACAAAAAAAATAATATAAACTGATAAAAAAGTAATTTTAATTACATGTTCCGATTCATGCTTAAATAACATTTGTAAAATTGATTCCAGAAAAAAATTTGTCGAAAACAAATTGTAGACAATTTAATTGTTAATAACATTGCTCTCTTTAACAATCTTAAAAAAGGTAATAGTTTTTAAGATAAATGATAAATAATGATTCAGGAAACAGAGAGGCCGATGCAGCGCATGAGTCAGAGAGAGACGGCGATACTTAAAGGTAAGCGATGCATACTTGTGAGCGCGCGAAATTGATAATTAAAAATCAGGTATAATCAATGAAATTTTTTTAAATCTCTATTAAGAATATTATTACCTATTGTATAAAGAATTAAAAAAAAATTATTTAGATTTTTTTTTTTTATATATTTTTCATGGGTCAAAAGTACCCAAATATGAGATTTTTTTAACCTTTAAAAATTCATATCTCTAAAAATATTAATTTTATCGTGAAAAGTCATGAGACCTTTTTTATTTGTATTTTAATAAAGAATATAAAAAAAATTGTCCGGTTGAAAAATAACAATTCCTTGCAATTGTTTAAACAATTTCGGTTTAAACAATATGGCACGGGGTTGCCCCATGGCAACATGCATTTGTATCATCAGTAGGGCAATTTGAAGAGGATCGCATAAAAAAATTGAGGTGGAATAGTTATCGGTACTCATGCGCCGATTCCTCCTAGTCTAAGAGAGAGAGAGACTCCAATCAATCGATTCAGTGAAAATTATACAGTTTCAAGACATCTCCACTCTAATAAACTGCCAAAGGGAATTCTAACAGCCAGCACTCTCTTTGGATCAAGCATATAAATTCATTTCATTGAAATAATACGAGGTCTCACTTTGACCCAAGTTATATTGAATTTGACATTAGAAATCCAAAAATTCACAGAACAACAAAAAATCAACATAAAAATTTGAATTGAATATAGTTGCAATTATTTTTATCATGCAATTGAATCTGACCGACTTTTCAATCTGAAGTAACACGGATCGTGTCTTTGTTGTGAATGAATCTGCTGTTTCAACTGATTTGCATTATCACCTCACTTAGGACTGTATTCAATTCAATGTATCTACAATGAACTTGTAATTTTTCAAGTGAGTTCATAATCCCGCTAGTCAGTTCGTGCTTGATATTTTCCCAAAGTGAATGAGGTATATTGCATGTGTATACGTTGGTGTGAATATATCTCCCATCAGATCGGGAGCTCCAATCATGAGAGGACCGAAGAAGACGTAAAGATGGATGTTAACGACATAATAACCATATAAAATATTTCGAAGCAGGAGGCCGAGTTTGACAATGACATAGAATTGCAGGAAAAAAAAACTGGTATAGCTGCCAAGTTCCACCTCATCCAGTGAATAGGTACAGAAATAACACAAAACAATTATTCCACAAATAGATCAATATATTTGATCATTGATAAATTTATAGAATGTAAGAGAGTGAAGAAATATTATTTTTAACAGAACAATTGTTACATACCAAATATTCGGACACAGTTTATAATAATAATAATAATAATTTTTATTATCAAAGAAAAGTAGGGTGAATGCACCAGTGAATGAACGCGTTAGGATTTTCTCAACGTAATCGTTAAATTCCTAAACCCATATTATAAAATAACCTCTATAAAATATACTGAATGTTTTCTGTTCTAGTTGAAGATACATATTTGCAAATATATTTTAACAAACGTTACATATTATTAAGTAAATAAATAAAATATTTATCATTGCACAAATCTCTAATGAAGGAACACTAGTTGCCAGTAAATGAATAAGGGGTATCTGGTAAATGAACACAAGTTCCAGTAAAAAACCAATGGGTATCTAGTAAATGAACTAAATAAATATCCTATGTAGATACCTAGGTACGAGTAGATCTATAACTATTATAACAACTATTTTGGTACCAGGTACTATTCTAAGTGCAAATATTTTTTTATTTCGTTACATTCAAATATAATAATAATAATAATAATAAATGCTTTTATTGTAAGGTTACATAGGTACTCTATACATAGAACCTAACAAAAGGCAGGATTCAATATCTGCGCATGAACATCATTGCAGAGTTTGCTCTTCCATCCAACCATCAAAATATATTCATGATCATGCTTAATTTCAAAATATTCATTACAAAAATAAAAAAAAATATAAAAACAATAAAAATAGAAAAAAAACAAAAATATAGGAAATATAAAATAAAATATTGCAGGAAATCATTACGAAAATATTCATAGAAGTTGAAAACAGGGGTGTGCCAATTCAAGTTCGTTTTATATCATATTTCAATATACGGGAAGCTGTTTTCGATTAAATATTGCTTCAGTTTTTTCTTAAACGTATTGAGTGAAAATGATTTAAATTCAGTCGGTAACCGGTTGTATAAGCGAACAATCTGATACGAGAAGGAGCCACGGAAGAAAGAAGTTCTGTGTTTAGGCGCTGTCAGGTTATTCCAAAATCTCAAGTTCAGATTGTGTATATCTGTTCTGAAAGATAACTTTCTGAATAGGTAAGGTGGCTTTCCAGTTGTTATGATTTTGTGGAAGATCGAAGCGGAATGGAGTATGCACCTGGCCTCCATATTGAGCCAACCAAGATTTTAAAGATGCTGTGAAACATGTTCCCGTCTTCTTGTGCCTGTGATGAGTCTGATGCAAGAATTTTGAAGTTTTTGTAGCCGCATTCTGTCTGATTTCAGTAGTCCCGGGTTATAAACTACGTCTGCATAATTAGCATGTGAAAGCACTAATGCATCACATAGCATGAGTTTACTTTTCTTGTTTAATATATTTCTACTTGAATAAATAATTTTGAGGTTCATGTACCCCCGCTTCAAAATATAAGTAATGTGTGTCCCAAACCTGAGAGCACTGTCGAGGTATAATCCTAAATTTTTTGTTATTTCAGTAGTGGGTAATTGGACACCATCTACGGCTACATTAACTAAATTCTTGCAACGGTTTCTCGCAGCTGTTCTTCCAAAAATCATGACATAAGATTTAGACGCGTTAACAGTGAGACAATATTTATTAGAGGTCGTTATTAAAGAATTCAAATCCTGATTCATTTGTTCGAGTGCATGGTTGAGATATTCTTCTTCGAATTCTAAATTCAATTGTTTACCCCGTCGAATCAATCATGGTTCCGCTATTAGTTCTAATACACGAGATTTTATCAACGCGATTGATTTCTCCCATCAATTTTACACATGGTCTGTACTTCGTATTCATCGCCCTCAATATTCTTGATGATTCCAGGAAACGGCTTTTTATCATAAAGGACAATTACATAAGACCCAATGATCGGTCCAGATTGACCGGATATGCTTAAGTTTTTTCTTCGCCGACATTCTTATCTTTAGTCTCAAGAGAATCATATTTCACACCATTGCTTTCGCTACTTCCTTTAGTAGAGTCTGAGTCTATTATCTTTTTAGTTTAAGTTTTGGAATTCATCTTCTTGGTCTTTGGCAACGTTTTCTCTAATCAGATAGTCCTTAATTCACGGAACCATGTCCTGATGCCTTCTTGTGTAACTGATGCTCGGCCCTTTGAAATTATTTCAGTGTTTGCTGAGTAACTTTGGGGTGCCTTCGAAGAAATAGCTTCAACCATTTTTTGCCGTGTCTATCGTCTGTAACATATTTGGTCGTTTCAAAAATTTCAAAACTCATTGAACTGAATCCTTCCTTCGTCTGGGTGCATGGGGAAACCTAATATTGTTTTGGATAAGAACCATTTTTATAAATTGGCCTCCTCCTTCTTTGTAAGAGTGGTCGACGGCCCCATTTTTCGTATTGCAGGCATTTTATATTTTAGTTTATTGGACAGAGTACTTTTCGGAATCGCATATTTTCGACTTGCTTGAGAAATGTTCATTTTTGATTGCCTTCTTGATTCAAGAGCCTCTTGAAGCATCTCCTCAGTATATCGAAATCTCTTGTATGGTTTTGTTGTAACTATAAAAAGAGATGATGATACCTATCTATTTGATCATAATTATTGTCGCACATGTTAGGTACACCATAGGCTTATTTTTCTCAAACTTTTGTATTTTTTGGGTAAGAAAATCAGAAGAATAGGATATGTTTTTGTCAATTACATAACGTTAACGAAATATACCTATCCAAATGGTGGTAGCGAATTATTACAAAAAGTTAACGTCCGGAAAAAAAATTACGCACACTAGAATTTTCCACAGAAAATGAATTAGTTACCTAGGTATTGATAATTAAAACGTTAAAATTTCGTTTTGTTCAGAGAGTGCAGAACATAATTTTTTACGCGTGTACGTATTTTTTTTTCCGCACTGCGTTCTGAAACTTCAACTTCCGGCTCGCAAATGGGTGCGTCAATGACATTTTTCCGCACACAAATAGATAGAAAAAAACAAAATTTGTTGCCGTTCATTTACTGGGTATTGAATCTAGTTCGGAATCTAGTAAATAAACGCTATTTAAGAGAGCGTTCATTTATTGAATCGCGACATAGAATTAGGCTTTCACTATCATGGATCAAAAGAGAAAATAAGGATCTTACTATATCTCACAATAAAGGCGAATTCAGCTTGCAAGTTGAAAATCCAGTAAATAAACGACGTGTTCATTTATTGGTTTCCCATATGCACCAGAGTAGTGCTTTTTACGTTATGTTCAGCGTTAAAAAAGATTGTTTGAAAACTTATTCATATTACAGCCCTCATACGGTCTTCATCCTTATAAATATAAATAATTACTCACCTTTACTAGACTTGCTCTGATAATAACAACACACGAAAAACGTTTTTTTTGCCGCTAACACGTTCGTTTACTGGATCTAAGAATGGTCATTTGAGGAACAAGTTAGGGAATACGTTGTTAGGAAATATGATGTTAACTAATCAAAAGCATGGCCAGAGGAGTGTCGAATCTCAAAAATCATAATAAATAAAGTTTTTGTTCGTTCACTGGTTCCATTCATTTAATAGTGCATTTACCTTACAGTAAAATCGAATAGGTATGCACAAATAGTGGTATTTCAACATATTCAGCCGTTATCTGGTGAGGTCACATGTAGATATTTGAATATATCAAACAATTTTGATGATATCTCTCAATTCGGGCGATATGAATCTGGTCATATCACCCAGGTAATAATTATTTTTAGGCATGGAACTGGTCACAGGCCCAAGAAACTACCTGAATGCACATAATGAAACTCGACACACATTTTATTACGCAACATAAAGTCATTTAAATCTTAGGGGGTACATATTAAGAAAATTAAAAAATTACCTTATTTTATTCAAGCACAATATATGTGGAAAATAGTTTTTACAAAATCGCTGATTTTATCGTCCTTGAGATCTTGTAAGAGTTTCTCCAAAAATAATTTTCTTCTTATGGTATGCATGCATGCATTTCTTGAAGGAATATTGGTTCAATTACATTTTGAAATTTTGTTAAAACTGTCATTAAATCGAAAATTGATGGGGAACAATAATTAAATGAACTGTTGAAATGGTAATGGAGAGATTCGCACGCGTTTGTTGTTTTGTTTAATTCGGCGCTAGCATCGGCCCAAATATTTGGAGGAAATTTAGATTCTTCTGAAATAAAATGATCACTTAGATGATCTGCAAACTCGTGTATCATTTGGCATCAGCTCCATAATTTCAAATACAGAAAAGTCATTTGAAATATTTTTGCTCCTAATATATCGATATTTTTATAAGTTGAAAATTTGGGTGAAGTTCAATAATATACCTGCCTCTAAACGGATAAGAGTTTGTAAAAAATCCACAATTGTTGGTATGGGATTATATGAAAGTAAAAAGTTTCAAATTTTGTGAAAAAAAACATAATCTGAGATTTATATGATAATGAAATAAAAGTTGATGATTAAGTTACGTGAAATTGATATAGAAAGCTGGAAAAATATAACTTTCTTACTACGGCACATATTCTTCCAGGCATGATCTGAAGTAAAAACAGCTTGAACTAACACTGTCTAAGGATTATATAAACCTGTCAGCATTTTCTAAAAGCTATATTTACTTCAATTATTTTCAATAAAATGAAAAACAGTTAGAAAAATAACTGTCCTATCACGAAGTGGGCTCCAACAGGTACTCAACAGTCGATTCAATTTTCACTTATTCATGACAAACTATATTTGCTAATGGCACTAGAATTCCATTAAAATGGAATCAAATGATTCAGCTAACATAAACACTGAAAAAACGACGGAAAAATGGTACCAACAGGAAGAAAAACCGCTGTGAACAAGTAGAAAAATACATGGGCACTTATGGCGGATGAACCATCCAGGTTCCCTGGTGACGTCGAATGACGATGCAAATCCGCGCATGTACAGCTGAAATTTGGCCAATTCACGGAGATAGAAAATAAGCCATCCTTTTCATTGTGTATAATCGTTGACCTTTCTCCACTACTCAGCCGCTTGCACACACTCGCCCGTTTTCGCAGCATTTTAACGCAAAATGACCTTTTTAACCGACGGGACCAAAAAGGAGGAGGTTCTCTAGTCGACGCGTATATTTAATTTTTTTAGACGAATGTGGTTACGTTGGATAATTTTATATACATACGAATACAGTTGGCAATTTTTACTTCAATAGTGACCATGGATTTTTTATGTATGATCACGCATAACTTTTTACTGAGACGTCCGATTCCGATTATTCTTTTTTCAGTGGATAGGGTGTACTTTGAAGTTGGTCCCATTTGAATTTGAAAGATGAAATACACCCTTAAGGGTAGCAAAATGAAGGATATTGATCACTCACCCTCTGAATTCTGGTACGTTAACCGATTCTAGCAGGCATAACTTTGTACTGGGTTCTTCGATTTGGATGATTCTTCCTTTAATAGATAGGGTATTTGGATTTCGAATGAACTTATTCATCCATACGGGTGGAAAAATGGGGAATAATTGATTTTTCACTTGTGAACATTGGCACACACATATGTAGTTGACAATGACAGATCGCTGCTGTCATTATTTTTGTTCCACATCCGTCACAATCATTATATTTTATGAGAGGATGGAATAATTGACAAAGTAATGAAATAAACTAACCAGAACAACAAAAATAATTTATATTACAACAAATAGTAAAAGAAGATAATCATATTATTTAACTGGTAATAGTTGAAGTAAGGTGGATAAGTAAGTATTTTGGAAGTAATCAAAAAACAAGTGGGTAGTAATTAGTAGATTTCAGCCACAAAAAATTGAAAAATGAAAACTTTTTAACAAAAAATTGAATCGACGAAATACGGAACTGAAAAGTAAAAAATAAAATAAACCTTCTTAGTCTCAATAACTGAGCTCCTAAACTAATGTAAGTAACTAATTTTGAGTCGGCGCCAAACGAACAATCAACGAAGATCATAAAATTACTTCAAATAAATTATCAAAATGTCACCGCGCAACTCGATGTCATAATTTTACGCCTTACCTAATTCATTTGCTTGTTTGTTTGGCGTCGACTCAAAATGAGTTTAGTTACTGAGACTAAGAAGGTTTATTTCATTTTTTACTCTTCAGTTCCATATTTCGTCGGTTAAATTTTTTGTTAATGTAGTACTATACGTCCACTAGCAATGAGTTTATGCAAAATTGAAATCGGACGCATCCAGGCTTGCTTCAATTGAGCGCATTGAAAAATTGAAATTGTAATTTCCTACAAATGAAGTAGATACCAATCACTACTTTGTCACGGAGAACCTGTGCTACAACTCCAAAAATATCAGTGTAATGAATTTCTGAAAAATTGCTGATTTTTTCTTTTTTTTCGTTTTTTCTCCGTTACTTATATTCCAATCGAGTCATGCCAGGGTTCATTTCTTTTGCCTTTGCCTTTTGATTCTCTACGATTCGTCAATTGAGAGCATCGATACTGCTTCATGTTACAAGCGAAAAATGAAAAAAAACAAGATTTTATGCTCTTAACCTTCCGGGACTGGCGCGCGGAATGCCGGTCCGCAGTTGTTCTCAATTGTCGTTTAACCCGAAAACCCTTACCCTTCGAATCGGTGCGTTTCAGTATTCTTCAAGCATCGGACAATCGCTTGTCACGAGTGTTTGAAGTGCGTAGATGTTATTATTTTTGAGTTATATAAGATTGCGGAGTGAGAGTTCGACGCCAGTTCCCGATCTCATTTTTGACCAGCATCATTTTTTTCTTTCTTCGGCACATTTGAAGGTGAGAAACAGTTTTTTGTATATAACCACATACAATTGTTGTGTTTTATGGGTTACCTAATGCAGGGTAATTTCCAGATGGCTTCATATGAGCGTGAACAGGAAAGACTGCATCACCTTATGTTAGAATGTTTGGAAAATGAGAAAGAATATGATTTCGTAGATGCCGAAAACGAATATGAACTTGAATATGATGTATTAGAGACGAGACAGTCCGATACGGGAACAGGAAATTACGGATGTCGAGAATGAGGAACAAGATTCATTGGGCCCATATTTCCTTGGAAAAGTTACACAGTGGTCAAAACATGTCTTTCACTCAAGTAGGACCCGAGTAGAGAACATAATCACTAACCAGGACCCAAAGCAGTGGCAACAAATTTTAAAGGCGCTGTTGAAATTTTGAGATATTTTTTCGATCTATGAATGCTTGCGATGATAGTGGAATATACGAACCAGCACATTGAAAAAAACTATTCTCGCGAGAGGAACACAAAACAAACTGATATTGTTGAAATTCAAGCACTTATAAGTTTGATATATTTGCTAGTCGTTCTGAAATCAGGGCGTTTGAATGTAAAGGAGCTGTGGAACAACAATGGAACGGGTATTGGACTTTTCTGACTGACAATGTCTCAGTTTCGATTTTTGTTCCACATTCAGCAATTGAGGTTTGCTGACACCAATTCTCGTGCTGAAAGAAACGAAATAGATAAGCTGGCGCCGATCCGATATATATTCCAGTCTTTCGTTGGGAAATGCAAATCGGCTTACACACCATTCCAAAATGTGACAATTGATGAAATATTGAAAGCATCTTTTCGTCAATACATCCCAAGTAAGCCAAATAAGTACGGTCTCAAAATAAGTGCCTTCGTTGACTCAAGAACATTTCTCTCCACCAACTTGGAAATATATGTTGGGAAACAGCCAGATGGACCTTATGCGTGCGACACTTCTTCATGTGTTTGAGTGCAAAGATTAGTGGAGCCAATTAGAGACTCTAAAAGGAACGTGACCTGAGATAACTGGTTCACCAGTATTCCTCTGATTCGTACGTTATATAATGATAAAAAATTGACATTTTTGGGCACAATAAGAAAAAACAAACGGGAGCTACCACTAGAATTCAGAAACCCCACCACAAGGCCAATTGGTTCCAGCATGTTTGCCTACAATGGAAATTTCATAACATTAGCATCATACATCCCTAAGAAGAAGAAAAATGTGTTACTGGTATCCACCCTCCATCACGACGACACGATAGACCAACGAACAGGCGAGCCGGAAATGATCATATATTATAACGACCTAAAAGGGGGAGTGGATTTCTTGAATAAAATGTGCGGAGCATATGATTGCGCAAGAAATACAAGAAAATGGCCCATGGTTAGTTTTTATTACATGCTGAATATAGCCGGCTTCAATTCCATGGTGCTATACAATCTTCAAAATGTAGATAAAAACATGAATCGGCGACAATTTTTGCATCTATTGTGTTCCGAGTTGGCTGAAAATCATCTTTGTTTTCGCGCAAATCTAACCACTCTACCGAGGACTATAAGGGCGAGAATAAAATAAATTATTGTAATAGAGGATGATGTAGTGCCTACGGATAATCCCCACAATGCACGAGGTCGCTGCTGTCTTTGTGACAGGAAGAAAAATCGGCCAACGAGGTACACATGCATAGAATGCCGTCAGTTACACCGCCACTGCATTTGAAGTTTATATGTTTGGAATGTCATGGCAGATGATTTCATGTAGTATTATCTATACAGTGCTTCTCAAAAGTCCTCTCCTCTCCTCTCATTTTTGGAACGATTATACATAAACAAGTGAAATTTGGAAACTGAATATTAAAGGTTGTTATCTTCCCTACTAGTGATGAAGATGACGAAATCGTCAAAATCGTCAAGGCCATTGTGACCAATAATTTTGAATGGAACCCTACGGCGGGTGACACCTCTTTCAAAAGGTATCGGAAAAACCTATTCAATGATACTAATTTTGTTTGTGTTCATGGCACGCAAAGCTGTGATGATTTAAATCAGTTAATACCAAAATTCCAAATTCAAGCTCCGCCACTGGTTTTTGTTAGTCTCCCTAATTCGACGTTTTTGTAATTGTCGAAGTTTTTGTACATTTGATAATTTTTGTATTGTTGATCGAACGTTTAACTGTTTTAGCAGCTTTGGGTACTTTTAATATTTTTGTACATTTGTTTAACTGTTGTGAGCCGAACGTTTAAGTGCTTCAAGGAGCGAAATGGTACGTGCTTTAGGTGATAAAGTAGCAGCGATCCTAATTCTTGGTGAAACTGGACAAAATATTCATGCAGGAGAACGCATTTTTAATGAGAGGTTTCCCGATCGCCCCGTTCCGAGGACTTATTTAGGGGAGCTTCTTCGTGAGTTTGAAACAACGGGTAGTATCAATGATGCGAAATGATCTGGCAGACCACAAATTTCTGATGAGAAATAAATTGATATACTGGCAGGAGTAATAGTTAATCCTACTTCTTCAATAACTCACGTTGTATCTACCTGTGAAGTCAGTCGGAGTACAGTACACAGGGTGTCGAAAAAAAACAAATTTCATCCATACAAATTTAAAATGGTTCATCAACTCTCCGACGACGACCCAGACCGAAGACTAGAATTTTGGGAATATATGGAAACTAAAATTAACCAACAGCCAGACTATGTCAAAACAATTTGTTTCAGTGACGAAAGTACTTTCTATCTAAATGGAAATGTAAATACACAGAATGTGAGGTTTTGGAGTGACGCAAATCCTCACCTGTTTCGTGAAGCACATACCCAATTTCCCCAGAAGGTGAATGTTTGGGCAGGTATCCTGGGAAACCACATCGTTGAGCCTCTTTTTTTAAATACTAATTTAACTGGTTAGGTTTATCTGGAGCTGTTGCAAAACGCAATCGAACCGTTAATCCTTGCAATTTTGGAAGATAATCCAGATGAATTCGGCAATTGGGAAATAACATTCCAACAGGATGGTGCTCCTCCATACTATTACGGTGCAGTAAGACGGTATTTGGATGAGGAGTATCGTGGTAGATGGATTGGACGACGAGGTTCAACGGAATGGCCAGCTCGATCACCGGACCTCACACCTTTGGATTTTTTTCTGTGGGGGTACCTTGAATCGAAGGTTTACGCCACTGAACCTGACAATATTGACGTTTTAAAACAACGTATTGTTGCAGAATGTGAGGCTGTTTCCGCAGACACATTTGCAAAAGTACGAGAAGAGTTTAAAAATAGGATATTTCACTGTCAGGAAGTAAATGGAGGTCACTTCGAGCAATTTCTTCAAGTAGATACTGATTCTGAAATCTGTAATTGATATCATACTGAATGGAATTTAAATGTTGATGTTTACTAATGAGCCATTAAAACTGCCATGAACACAAACAAAATTAGTATCATTGAAAATTATTGGTCACAATGGCCTTGTGACGTCATCTTTGACGATTTCGTCATCTATCATCACTAGTAGGGAAGTTTACAACATTTAATATTCAGTTTCCAAATTTCACTGGTTTATGTATAATCGTTCCAAAAATAAGAGGGGGGAAGGGACTTTTGAGAAGCATTGTATGTACATATATAAACCCATCTATAATAAGTTATAATATTATGTTCTTGTTGTGAATACTTTTATTTTATATTCTTCTAGGAGTAAAATTTTAGATACGTGTAGGATGCTTGCATCATATGAATATATGAATATATTTATTTAAACTAATGCCATAATAATATTTTTGATTTGTTATTTTTCTCGAAAAATTAATATTATTTGAATTTTCCTGATGTTTTGATATAAATAAGCAAGAACAAAAACAGAGAAGTAAGTAATTGTCATATATCTGGTATGCGGACTCATAGTCTCACGCCAGTCCTGGATCACAAAAAAAAATTCAAGCCAGTCCTGGAAGGTTAAATGTTTATAACAAATTAAGCAATGATATCGAAAACATAACAGGATATAACTACTGGTCGACTTTCGTATGATGGCCCAGTCGGTTTCTTGGTACTATTTTGTCCCAGAATCAATGAAGCAGAAAATCTCTATTGATTGGTGTACTAAATGATTGTGCTAATTCAATGAATATTTCATCAAGTCTAATTTGGCATTTTTAAAACTACAATTTCCATGATCGGAAAATTTGAATTTTTATGACAATACAATTTTCGAATATATCACACCTTATTTGTATGGCATTGTTTCCCAGAATTTTTCAATAATCGAATGAATGAGGTTATTATATATTATAATTATTATCTTCTTCTGGTCTATTGCAATCGTATCGCAATAGCCAATCTTGTAATCAACTTTCATTAGGTTATAGTAAATTGGCCGATATAATAAAAACTTTTTAACAAAAAATTAAACCGACGAAATACGGAACTGAAAAGTAAAAAATAAAATAAACCTTCTTAGTCTCAGTAACTAAGCTCCTTAACTAATGTGAGTAACTAATTTTGAGTCGGCGCCAAACAAACAAGCAAATGAATTAGGTAAGGCGTAAAATGATGGCATCGAGTTGCGCGGTGACATTCTGATAATTTTTTTGAAGTAATTTAATGATGTTCGTTGATTGTTTGTTTGGCGCCGACTCCAAATTAGTTAGTTACATTAGTTTAGGAGCTTAGTTACTGAGACTAAGAAGGTTTATTTTATTTTTTACTTTTCAGTTCCGTTTTTCGTCGGTTTAATTTTTTGTTAAAAAGTTTTTATTTTTCAATTTTTTATAGCTAAAATATACTAATTACTACCCACTTTTTTTTTTATTACTTCCAAAATACTTACTTACCCACCTTACTTCAACTATTACCAGTTAAATAATATGATTATCTACTTTTACTATTTGTTGACGGACCAGAATTCAGAGGGTGAGTGATCAATATCCTTCATGTTGCTAGGGGTGGATTTCATCTTTTAAATTCAAATGGGACGACCTTCAAAGTACACCCTATCCACTGGGAAAATAGTTATCGGAATCGGACGCCTCAGTAAAAAGTTATGCGTGATCATACAAAAAAAAAATATGGAAAAAAAATATACGGGTCGACTAGAGAACCTCCTCCTTTTTGGTTTCGTCGGTTAAAAAATACAGGAATATCGAAGATGCTCACGTCACGAGTTACATTGCTCCAATATACGTCTCACAATATTATGTCTCCAGAAAAACAAACCAATTTGTAAGTGGTATATTACCCAATAATTCATTCAAAGTAGAATTCCGAAACTTAAGTGCTGGTAGTTTCTGTGCATGACAATAAAAGTGTACAAAAAACATACCATAAATTGTTTACGTGATGAAATATTCGAGTTTTAATAGGCGTATTTTCACCAGCATTGTATGTGAACGCTTTGTTTATGAGAAGAAATGAATAAATTATCTTACGTGTTCTAAGATGAAATTTTTAACTTCGGCTATAAAACGTAAAATATTTATATTACTAGAAGTAGTGTAGATTTCTACTTCACAAGCGGAAATGACATTTATTAGTTTTATTGAAAAAGAGAAAACATATAATTGATGCGATTCGATGTGGACCTGCTGTTAAATGGTCAAGCGGAGTTTTAATTCATTAATCTGTGCAGGAATCAAATGAAGAAACTCGCACACCGAGATTTGTTTAGATTGCCAAGACACTTTCAACATAAAAAAGTGAGATTTAATGTGCATGCAGCTGAGATAAGCTTCTACGGGAGGCCCAAGACTATTTTAAAATTATTTCCTTTTCTTAATTGAATATTGAAGAAATGGACAATTACGATAATAGGTGATTATTGATCGAAAGTAACCGTGATATATCTGCATTTCTTGATATATTTCCTGGGTGCACTACATCCAAGAGGCTATAAAATAATCCAAGATAATGTTTGCCGTCTGAAGTATTTGATTATCAACAATCCTGATAAAATAAACGATTTTCTCTGTTTATGATAAAATGATGAAATATATCGTACTCAATTTTTTTTTTTGTGAATGAACCTACTTCAGTTGAGGTTTCTTTCTGTTTAAGAAAATGGCTATTTCCATATTCTCAAAACCCAATGGAAAACAAAACAGGAAAATTTTCAGTTATTATTATTTTTATTATTGTTTTTCATGTTCCTAGATGTCTATATTTAATTCAGCTATGTGACATTTCAACGAATGATTGTTAAGTTGATAATGATAATATAGGTAACTTCTTTTCGCGAATGAGGTTTCCAACAGTTCCTGTCAATGTAAGATTATTGACTGACTTGTCATTACCATTAGGTACAGAAAAAATAATTGAAAATCGATTGGCCAAAAAGGGAATCCACAGGAATACTAAAAAAAGGCGAGGGATTCATCAAAAGCTGTTAAGATAAAAATGTATCAAAAAGCAATTAAACCTACTGTTACAGAGATAAGTGCCATGTGAAGTGGAATGAATAGAAAAAAACGAATTTAAACGGTTTTCTTCACATAAAGGATTCAATATAAAATTGAACCAGAGAAAGGTAGATCTCAGGTGAAAAACAACTACTTTCCTGGCAAATACCACGCAGAACGTTGAATGATATTCACCTGAAAATCCATGCATACTTCCATAAAATATCAATGGACATTGAATGCAAATGTTTCTTTCTGATAAGCTCGATTATGTTTAATTTAAGTCGTGTTCACCTAACAATCCGCATACCGGTTTCAGGCTTCTTGGCCCTCATCAGTACGGAGTAGTCAACCAGCCAAAAGTCCAAAGAACTCTGGCTGAAGTGAGACACAACGTAAACAAACATCATCGATCTTGTAACACCTATAGGTACGCCGGAAAAGATAAACTTTAACTGGCGGTACCTAGTGACAGAAAGAAACACTCCGAAAATCTCCCACCTCGATAGGTTTCTAATAAAAGATTCATTCTCAGTAGGAGTGGCAAGCCCGTCTAGCATATAGTGAGAGATAAGTGCCATGTGAAGTGGAATGAATAGAAAAAAACGAATTTAAACGGTTTTCTTCACATAAAGGATTCAATATAAAATTGAACCAGAGAAAGGTAGATCTCAGGTGAAAAACAACTACTTTCCTGGCAAATACCACGCAGAACGTTGAATGATATTCACCTGAAAATCCATGCATACTTCCATAAAATATCAATGGACATTGAATGCAAATGTTTCTTTCTGATAAGCTCGATTATGTTTAATTTAAGTCGTGTTCACCTAACAATCCGCATACCGGTTTCAGGCTTCTTGGCCCTCATCAGTACGGAGTAGTCAACCAGCCAAAAGTCCAAAGAACTCTGGCTGAAGTGAGACACAACGTAAACAAACATCATCGATATTGAATCCTTTATGTGAAGAAAACCGTTTAAATTCGTTTTTTTCTACTGTTACATATCTCTGTGGAACATGGACAATTTGATGAAAAATTAAAGAAGTGGTTATGGGAGTAGTTGGATAATTCAGTAGAAACAAAAATAAGGGATTAAAAAAAAAAGAATTGAACAAATTTTCTAAATACAAAAAGTGCGGTAGCTACATATGGCGGGGATTTTTTATTAAGGGGTTGTGAGAATAACATTCAGGGGAGGAGAAAAAACATTGTCCCAAGAGTTTTGGGTTTGTATTTCTTATTGCATGATAGGCTCAACAAAGCAAGTTTTTTCAGTAGCCCGTGGTTCTGTGGGTATCATTTTCATTGAATCTTTCCATATTTTCAAAATACTTATTATTTCTTCCAATTAAAATTATTCATCATTTTGTAGATTATATTTCCACTTACTCTTTCATTGTTATCACATACAAAATGTATTTAGACCTATCCTGAGGTTAATTGAAATTATTAAAAGTCATTGTAGAGGAGCCAATCGAGTTCGCGGAGTCCAAAATTTACTTTTTGTCTGACATATTGCTATTAAAGTTATAATTCCGGTTGTGGAAATCATGAATACGACCAATAAATGTCCCTCAAAAATCACCAACTACATGGGTAAAATGCGTAGAGGAAAATCACTGACTATTTACTTCGAACAGGACAGTTAGTACTTGGATGGTGTTGGATCACCTACCAGGGAAAGCTTGCGTTAAAAGCTTGTATGAATGCAGCATTATAGCTTATCCACAGCTTGGAGGCATTTTTCATAATCAGCACGAGATATAGCCAAAGGTATGATGTTTATGGATGTTGAGCCCATTGAGCCCATCGGAAAATCCCTATCTGTGTTCTGAAATACCAGAGGATTCAACAAAAAGATCCGGCTGGGAGGAATGTGCTCAACGGAATCGGTTGATCTGAAAATACGCCGTTAAATTTAAAAAAATCTATACATTGCTCTACCTTCCGAATCAGTTTCAACTATTTGTTCACCAACAAAAAGGTTTTCAAGGCCAACGAACATTCAAGGGATATTTTCGATGGAATATTCACCTAACTATGAAACAAATCACGTTCATCTAGTGAGGGAATGAACAGGTCGATGAACAGTTCTTGTTGCCAGTTGGTCGCGAATAGTTTTGTGGGCATTCCTTAAACTCATATGTCTATGATGAA
Organism: Gonioctena quinquepunctata; assembly: GCA_018342105.1. Taxonomy (NCBI): domain Eukaryota; kingdom Metazoa; phylum Arthropoda; class Insecta; order Coleoptera; family Chrysomelidae; genus Gonioctena; species Gonioctena quinquepunctata. Next base: position 138,966 of record JAFIRS010001683.1, on the reverse strand, counting down.
ATATAGTCCAATTTTTTTTTACCGCTGAATCCAAAGGTAGAACACAAACATATTACACTATAGTTCATCGGAATATCGGAAACCGTTTGCAACTGGATCGAGGCGATGTTAAGATACAGAATAATTTCGACTTCCCTCCACCAGGAGAAAATCGTGGCCAGGGCGATGAGAGGTTGTCCGCAGGGAGGGGTTTCATCCCCCCCTACTGTAGGTACTTTCCGCAGACGATATGATCAGGACCCTCATGGCGTAGGAAATCGGGGTTCAAGCCTACGCTGACGACATAGTTATAACGGTTAGATGAAAGTTTGGAAAAGTATATCGAACTTACTCCAAGCGGCTCTTAGGACAATCACTAGGTGGTCTGGAAAAAAAATCATCAGGCAACTACGGCAAGACAGTGATAATATGACAGTATCACTCACCAGAAGGAAGGAGCTAGATTCGCTAAAAACGGTGAAATACTTCATTCAAGGAAGACGTCAAATACCCTGTGGTAATTCTAGAAAGGAAACTCAAGTGGAATGCTCATCTAGAAAAAGTATGCAACATCGCAAGGCAAGCCCTATGCAAAACATGGGGAGTGCAATACAAACAAATGTACTGGCTTTTCCTTATAGTGTTGAGATCTATGGAGTGGTCGACTGGTGGAGCGAAAGGGTACAGAAGAGTGCACAAAAAAAGCAATGGAAGTTCTCGTCAACATCCATCCTTCACAGATTTGCTTAGAGGAGGAGGCAAGAGTGAGTGTATACAGGAAACTGTCGAGATCAACGAGTAATAGGAAAGTTATCGAAAGATTGAGAAAGAAATAAAATTCCATCCAATACTAGCAATGCCATCAGACACAATGATCCCCGTACAACTTTGATATACCTTATGAGATTCTCCTCCCGGAAAGAGATGAATGGGAGACAATAGAACGCGATCTCATAATGGCCAATCTACAATGGTACACAGATGGCCCCGAAACGGATGACAGAGTTCGGGCCGGAGTACATGGATAACAGCCGGAATTCAACCTCAATGTGAACCTGGGATACTACGCCACACTATTCCAGGCAGAAGTCCATGCAATAGAATTATATCTGCAAGTAATTCTGAACAGAAACAGCTGAAATCAACATATCAAAATTATGTCGGACAGCTCTGGCATTAAGTCGGATAGAATCCAGATTACTATGGAACTGCGTGAAAACATTGTAAAGCGTAAGCAGTGACAACAGAATAACTCTGCTATGGGTCCTATGATTTTGAAGGAAATTGGAAAGTCAATCATCTGGCAAAAAAGGCACTACGAAGAAGTGCATAGGATTCGAGCCCTTTTGAGGCATATCAAATAGCATAACCAAAGAGGTGTTTTCAGACTAGAACGAGCGAAAAAACGCGAGTACTTGTATAAAACAGTGAGAAAAGTCCACTCGAAGACATTTATACCAAACCCTTCGGAAAGATGAATAGCAGCCCTGTTAGAACTGAATAGAAAAAACCTGAACAGGGCTACTGACAGGTCACTGAAGACTGCGAAATAATCTTCAAAAATCGGACTTGCAGAGTGCCGCTTTGGCCAAGACCTGGAAAAAGTATCCCCAAACGTCATCATTGATTTCGTCAGAACTCTAATTTAATTAGGATCAAGCCACAACAGATCTGAGAAGGTCGCAGTTGAAGGGGTGGTTATCGCCCCACTCGAAAAGAACCTAACCTATATTTCATCATCAGAATCAGTTTTTGAAGGTTTCCATAGAAAACATTCATTATACACGTTATTCCATACGTAGTGTCATGTAATTGGCCTTTTCAGATTCAAGGATCAATAATATTAAAACAATTTTATCTATTTATGCTTCCAACCTATGATAGTAAATATAACGTGAAATTTGTCTTCGCCAAACTTGGCGCGCTCCTATTTGATGGTCAAGATAACTATTTTCCCTCTGACACCTACTGTGGTATTTTTATACATGCCTACATTACTGAGTAAGGATCGACACAGTAAAAATTCTGATAATACATTCATTTATTTAGGATTATTAGAATAAGTAGTGACTTATAGTTTCACTCAATGCCTTTTTGCCACCTGATTTCAACTACCTATCGCTTTTCTCTCTCCCTTTCTCTTCGAACCGTGAGAAAAATACTTCTGAAAGCGGGTTCCAATGACACGCATATTATTTCTTTGGTTATTATGAAACAATTTCAATGTTTTCTACACTGAAAATGTTACTTCTCATAAATTGAAAAGTACGAAATGACAGCCATAACATTACTTGCCTTATTAGCATACAACAGAACACAAATATTATTCTCAGAGTTAATAGCTGTATAATTTAGTTGAAAGACCCCAATCAGAGGTGAACGACTTTTTCATCTCAACGTATTTGCATTCTTTCGATTAACACATGTACTCTTCTTGTTTCGTAACCGTGCGTTTCAGGAGCTGTCGATTCATTCATAAAAAACTTAGTTTTCTCGACGATGACACTCGAATATTCATGATGTACTTCACGCCTAAGACCTGCATTTGAAAACAATCGGAAATAATTTCTGTTCGGTTGCTCAATAAAGTAGGTTTTCAGGATAAGGAAAAACAAGCATAAGAGTCTCTGCTCCGGACCAATACAAGCCCGTGCCATTCAAGTATGTTGCGATCAACCTGTGATATTGGCGTCGTTTACACGGACGTTCCATTCCGTCGGTTTTGGAACACATTCCAGCGTTTGAGGTCGTCGCGTACTTTTGGAGCGTACGCGCTAAGCAAGCAATACAAAAAAACTTTTTAACAAAAAATTAAACCGACGAAAAACAAAACTGAAAAGTTGAAAATAAAATGAGCCTTCTTAGTCTCAATAACTGAGCTCCTAAACTAATGTAAGTAACTAATTTTGAGTCGGCGCCAAACAAACAAAGTCGGCGCCAAACAAAGGCGTAAAATGATGGCATCGAGTTGCGCGGTGATAATTCTGATGATTTTTTTGAAGTTCTTTAATGATCTTCGTTGATTGTTCGTTTGGCGGCGTCTCAAAATTAGTTACTTACATTAGTTTAGGAGCTTAGTTATTGAGACTAAGAAAGTTTATTTTATTTTTTACTTCTCAGTTCCGTATTTCGTCGATTTAATTTTTTGTTAAAAAGTTTCTATTTTTTTATTTTTTGTGGTTGAAATCTACTAATTACTACCTAATTGTTTTTTCATTATTTCCAAAATACTTTCTCACCCACCTTACTTCAACTATTACCAGTTAAATAATATGATTATCTACTTTTACTATTTGTTGTAATATAAATTATTTTTGTTGTTCTGATTAGTTTATTTCTTTACTTCGTATATCATTCCATCCTGTCATTGAATATAATGATTGTGACGGATGTAGGAGAACAAAAATAACGACAGTAGTGATCTGTCATTGACAAATACATATGTGTGCCAATGTTCACAAGTGAAAAATCAATTATCCCCCATTTTTTCTACCCGTAAGGGTAGAAAATTCCATTCGAAATCCGAATTTGATCAACTATGAGGAATACCCTATGTAATAAAAAAAGAATCATCCAAATCGAAGAACCCAGTACAAAGTTATGCCTGATAGAATCGGTTAACGGTACAGAATTCAGAGGGTGAGTGATCAATATCCTTCATTTTGCTACCCTCAGGAGTGAATTTCATCTTTCATAATCGAATGGTTCCAACTTCGAAGTACACCCTATCCACTAAAAAAAGAGTTATCGGAATCGGACGTCTCAGTAAAAAGTTATGCGTGGTCATACATTAAAAAAAATATATACGCGTCGACTAGAGAACCTCCTTGTTTTGGGTTTCGTCGGTTAAAAATTGTATGACACGCGTCAATTCTGCATATTTGTCTGCGATGTGCAAAAGCGTTGGTGTGAATGCAAAAACTGACAGTTTTGGACTGGCGTGTGAAACTTCCACATTCGTACGGTTTTTTGCAGTTTTGGTGCGTAGACTCCAAAAGCGCAATTGAATCTCTCTTGTGAATGCTAGAGTGAAGCGCCTCGGCATGTGGAACGTGAAACGACAGACCAAACACCAGTTGCGCACGCCGAAAAACCGACTGGCATTTATACGTGCAGACTTGAGTAGTCGCACACGCCGCGCAATTCAGACTTGAGTTCGAAAATGTCATGGTCAAGAAACAATTTGGAGCAATTCATTGAAATTTATAGAGATTACCCTTGTTCGTGGAAGTCGAAATGTGATCAATACAAAAACTAAAATTTCAAAAACGTGGCCTATGAAAATGTTAAGGAGACTGTTTGCCGTATTGTGAATACTTATACTTTGTGGTAGAGAAAATTCAAGGTATACGCGAGACATTTCGAAAAAAAGTGGAGACAATTAGGAAAACAAAAAGAGCCCTCAAGGTATACCCATAAACCCCATCGGTAGACTTGCTCCTGTTCACTCTTCATCTGGATGAACCTACTGTTGGTTTCAGGAATTTGCTTTAGCTGGTCACGCGCCGTCTTAAACTTTCCAACCATGTGGAAGTTCCACGCGCCAGTCCAAAACTGTTGGTTTTTGCATTTACACCAACGCTTTGGGCGCGTGTACCTGGACCTGGATTTTTGTATCGCGCGCTTGGAGCGTACGCTCCAAAAGTGCGCGACAACCTCACACGCTGGAATGCGTTGCAAAACCGACAGAATGGAACGTCCGTGTAAACGGCGCTATATTGTTGGAAAGATTCGCTAAAGTGATATCATGTTTAAACAAAGTGAAAAATGCAGGCAATTTGTTGAAATTACTCAAACAAACAGAAGATTCTTCTTGACCAAGAGTAAACAGGAGCAAATCGGAATACCAAAGGTTACGTTTATGCGTTTCTTCTTGTGAGCTCTCCGTTCTCCTTCCGCTTTCTTCACTTCTTTTCGGAATGTGCCGGGTATACCTTGAGTTTCCTTTACCACAAACTCTTTATTCGCATCCCCGCAAACACATTACTTTAAAAAATCATCAATTTTTCATAAGCCGCATTTCTGAAATTCTACTTGACCGGCCTCTCCAATGACTAAGTAATGCAATAATTTCCAAAGTGAAGTCTGTCTCTCTGTATGTGTGACTGTGTGTAATCTTCCACGATAACTGCCAAACCGTTTGACCAATCCATCTGTAATTTGGTATGATGATACAGTTCCTGCCACGGATGCGACCCGTACTTTTTGACTGTCGAACGAAACTGTCACTATTGAAAAATCACAGAAACTGTAGCGCACGAAACTTAACTTGCTATATGTCATTTGAAAGCCCTCGAAAAACTGTATACAGAACAGTTAAAATAATGTATCCAACTGACATCTGTCAAAAATAAAAATAAATCCAAGTTGAAAACGTTGCCATTGAATTATTGGATGAATTAGAACTATATTCGGCAGGGATCAACACAAAAAAAAGTCCAGTCTGCAGTTGGAGCTTTCCACCGTTTCACAGTCTGACGCTACGAATGTTCAATTGATTCCATAAAGTATGAATACAATTGAGAGTAGGTCAGGTACTGATAGTTTCAATTTGAGAAATCATGAGAAATGTAGACTTGTTTTATTTTCAATCACTTCCTCATTTAGGTCAAGGTTTGTTGAATTCTTGGTTGAAATTTATGCTGAAATATTCATGAGGGGGACGGTCTACTGATATTGTTTTTTTAAGCGATAGAGAATTATATCGACGAAAATTTGTCGATATGTTGGCCTCCACGTACATGGCGAAAGCATCGCCACGAATTATATTATTATTACGGACAAGTTTCAAAGGAACAAGAGTGGCAATTCCGTAGGACTCATCCATATGTTTTCAGGTTGTTCCCGATTGTACACCCTATTCAGTGTATACGTTTTTGTCAGAAATATCTCAAATTAATATTTATTGAGTATTTGAGATAAATAAAATGCTTACAACTTTATGATGAAAATATCTATTCAAATGTGATCGGAAACCAATGGAAAGAAATGAAGCATAGGAAGATTCAAACATAAGTATATGTTAACTGGTGGAAAAAAGGTAGCATTCTGATTTTAAGAAAGAATTATGAATACATATTCGAACCGTATAGTTCGTAAATAGGTAGATTTATTTTTTCCTTGGTTAATTTATATATTTTTTTGGGATTATAGCATGAGTGGGATGGATTTCTGACGGTAAATTTTCCGGAAAGAGCTCTTCGGAAAAATCCCAATTTCAAGGCGGAAATTGATCTTGGAGATATCACATTTCGAAAGTAGTTGGAATGAACAAGTTTGCTGGTAAAGAAATGAAAAGAAAGTAATATTTTTTATTGAAAAAAATAGGGTTAGTATATAAATTAAGTCATATGACATTCCAAAGTTTATATAAACCCATTTAAATGAATAACACTACCGTATTACATTATTTTATTGAATTTATTGGACAAAACTTGATTACTTGGATAACTGGATAGATTGTTTTTGTTTTGAAATTAATGGACAGTGTGAAATTCTGAAAATTATTTTTGCTGAGACAGATTTTTTTTAATGTTCATTCCCCATCTTGCAGACGACGGCCAGAGAAGAGTAATACGGAGACAATGATTGTGAGCTTCAGTGTACCATACCTGTGCCTAAGAATAACCAGTGGCGTAACAGGGATGATGGCATAGAAGAGCTGATTTTAGGTTCCACAATGGTCCAGTCTTCAGATGTGTTTATATTTGATATTTGTCAACCTGTCTCATACTATTTTATTATATTTCGTCAGTATGTGGATTGATGAATCTTTTCATTCTCGGGGGCGAGCAATATTGAAGGGGGAGTTGTCACGAAGGGTATAGTTTAAATCAGTGTCAATATATTACCATTACTTTTGTTCGAATTTAGATATTTGTTAATTGTGCACTGTTTCCCATTATACGTTTCATAACATTGAGTTTATTCAAACAATCACGATTGTATACAAAAATCCACATACCAACAAGAAGATTGATTTGGGTCCGGTCTGATTTGGACATCCCAGAATGTTTAATCATTGAGAATTTGATAATGTTAGTGAACCATATTTCTTTTGTATTTGTCCTCCTCACAATTGTTGCTCTTATATTCAATATATTCTGTTATCTCTATTTTTAATCCGTTTTTCTTTGAACTCTCTCAGCAAAACTCGAACTAAGTCGTGGTAGTAACCCTACCACGTGACAATATTCATACCGAGCATGCGCGAATAACATATTTTGGGAATGAATACATGATTTTTTCAATTGCTTATATTTTTCAAACCAGTTATCAGATTTTGATTACTTTTTGTTCATGGGAAACTGATTCACTGTGAATTGAAAATCATTGCAGATTTATTATTTTTGAAACAGGAGATGGCGGACAAGTTATAGTTTTTTATCAGTAACGGTGTACTTTTTTTTCAATATCTTGAAACAATTTATGAACGATACGCTATGAAGAGAGATAATGCTTTTAAATTTGTCATTTTATTCTCATGACGAATAGCGGTGTATTAGGGTAAATCGAGGATAGATGGCGCAGAAGGTGAGATGGTGCAATGGTTTTACAGCGCCACCGCTAGTGTTGAAGATGAGCGGCTGCGCTCTGGAGTACTTCAGTTCATAGTAAACAAGCCGCCGTACAGTTTGTGTTTACCGGTTAAAAGCCTATTGAAAAATCTTTTTATATGTGATCCGGTGGGGACCAGAATATTTTCCCGAATTTCTTCTTCACGCCAGTGAACATCAAATTTTATAATAATTTAAATCACTCTATCGTCTCAGGTAAGTAAAAACATTCAAGTTTTGATGTATAACCATAAAATTCCGCATATTTCAAAACGTGTTTAGTTTGTGATGTGCGCCATCTCCCCTCACAACGAGGATAGATGGTTCACATATTTTGAGGTGAGATGGCTTATTAAAATTTCTTTTTTTCAGTATGCCTACAAAATACAAGCGCACTGGAAGTTGTTCCAGGGCTAGTTGGACCGAACAACAGTTAACTGCAGCCATTGAAGCGGTTAATAAAATATAATGGGAGTGAACGATGCTGCTCGAAATTTTGGGGTACCGGCAACCACTCTACGAAGAAGAAAATTGAAGAAAATGTAAAGAAAGGACCTCTTGGACCCTCCTCCACATTAGGCGAAGCTGCTGAAGCAAAATTGGCCCAACATATCATAAAACTCCAAAGAAACGGTTTTGCTCCTACTCGAACCGACGTGCGAAGTATGGCTTTCAAATTGGCCGAACAGCTGGGCATTAAACATCGTTTTAATAAGGAATCGAGATTAGCTGGTTTTCCATGGCTTAAGTTATTTCTGCAGAGAAACCCAAGGCTGTCAGTCAGAAAAGCAGAAGGGGTCTCCGTTAATCGATCCTTGGGTATGAACAAAAAAGACGTTGAGGCTTATTTTCAGCTGCTAGGAAATATTCTGACCGAAAACGATATCATCAATAAACCTGGACATATTTATAATATGGACGAGACTGGTTTACAGCTAAATAATAGGCCAGGACATGTCATTGTTCAGAAAGGATCTAAAAACATCGCAAGTATCAGCTCCGGTGAAAAGGGAGAAACCATCACGGTTATAACCTGTTGTAACGCAGAAGGCGTTTTTATTCCCCCTACCTGCGTAATGAAAGGCAAAAATAAAAAACAAGAGTTTGAGGATGGGATGCCCCCGGGATCCTCGGTCTACATGTCGGAAAAGTCAGCCTATGTCAACAGTGACATATTTTTTCAGTGGCTTAAGTATCAGTTTGTTCCCAGAAAACCGACAGGAGCAGTTTTGTTATTGCTTGATGGTCATGCTTCACACTGTAGTAACGTTGAGATGCTAGAATACTGTGTTGACCACAACATCATATTGCTGTGCTTACCAAGTCATACGACACAATTTTTACAACCGTTAGATAGATGTTTTTTCAGATCGTTTAAATTAAACTACTACTCAGCTTGCAATTTATACATTAAAAATAACCCAGGGCGAAAAATCACCAGATTACAATTTGGCAAGTTACTTGCTGAAGGATGGAATAAGTCTGCAACTGTAAACAATGGAACTTCGGCATTTAAGGCAACAGGAATTGTGCCATTTAACCCTTCAGCTATCCCAGATGACGCTTATTTGACTGAAAACAGTATCATACTTCAGGTCTCTGATGCAGTTGAAAATAAACAAAATACTGATGAGAGTTCTCAAAGTTTGAATAAAGCTTCAGCTGATGACAATCAACAACCTGGCTGCAGTTGGCAGACTGTAGGTGAAACTGTACCAGAAAAACAAATTGAACCGCCTGCAGAAACTAATGCAAATATACCTGTCAAATGTACCCCTGGCAAAATACTGGACATAATCTCACCAGTTCCGGTTGTTTCTGCTGCCATTAATTCGGTTCGAGCCGGAGCAAGCAGCTGGCAGAAATTCTAACCACAGAGGCAACAATTGGCGAAAAAAAGAAGAAAGCGACTAAGAAAACACAGAAAAAAAAGACCAATAAATCAGAACTAGTTATGAAGAAATCAAAAGTGACCAAAAAGAACACTAAGAAAGCTCCCAAATGTGACTCATCTTCAGACGAAGAACTAGAAGCACCTACATTGGATGACTCTTCAGATGATATGGACGAAGCTGACGAGTCTTGCGCAGGTTGTGGCGAAACGTATTCCCAAACCACAAAATCTGACGACTGGGTTAATTGCTTGCGTTGCTCCAAATGGTTTCACGATTCTTGCTCCAAGTTTGTTAACTTTTGCCATGACTGTGGTGTTGTCGTATGCAAAACAAAGTGACAGTTTGGCCAAAATATCTTTTGTTTTCAGTTGCGCCATCTCACCTCACCACTGTGGGGGAGATGGTTTTTGTTAACTATTTTTATTTTATTTTATAAACCATAAGTTTAATTTTTTTATGAATTTTAGTATTTAGCACATGTTTCTAAACTCAATAAAGATGCGTTATGAAAATTAACAGCAATTTCAATTCAACGTTTAAACATGCTAACATGAAATTTCAAAACCTGGGCCATCTATCCTCGAATTACCCTATGTTGTAAATTACGATATTTTTCAAATTCTGAAACTAATTCTTCAAACAAATTTTAGGTAGATTTCAATGGCATACTACCTATTTTACACGCTTTATTTTTTACACGCTTTATATTATTATGTTTGTTTGTAACCGACTCCTTTGGGCACGATTTTGACCCACTTCCAGACGTCCGAATGATTTGAAATTTGGCAGGTGTACATAATTCCGGTGACAATGCATTAAGAAATTTTTGTGTGAAAAAAAAACAAAATGGCGGCTCCAATATGGCGTACGAATTTTGTGATTATGGTCCGATTCGCTTCAAAATTGGTATTTGGAGGTTTTCGTGGTCGGAAATTACGATTCTTGTGTGAGGATTGGAAAATTCAAGATGACGACTTCAAAATGGCGGCCGAGTTTTGTGATTATGGTCTGATTCTATTCAAAATTGGTATGTGGGGGTTTTCGGGGTTGAATATTATGATTTTTTTGTGAAAATTGAAAAATTGAAGATGGCGGCTTCAAAATGGCGGCCGAGTTTTGTGATTATGGTCTGATTCTATTCAAAATTGGTATGTGGGGGTTTTTGGGGTCGGAGATTATAATTACTCAATTTGATAAGATTATTCAATTTTTTTATTTGCAGAAAAATAAAAAAATAATAGTTTAAAAAAAAGTTGAAAAACACGCTTTTATAAATAAACCACACTAAAAAGTAGGAAATAAATAATAGTTTAAAAAAACTTAAAAACACGCTCTCATGGAAAACCAGACTAAAAAATAGAAAATAAGAAAAAAAAATATTTTATTTAAAAAAAAGCGTGGGGTACATGGTATCAATAATTATATAGTACATTACACACCTAGGGCAGTAAAGTAAGAAATGACTAAGATCAAAGGTAATTGTTGGCCGAGGCGATACAATGCACCCACGCTTTTTTTTGGATAAAATACGTTTTTTTATTTATTTTTATTTTTTTAGTCTGGTTTTCTATGAAAGAGTGTTTTTTAGTTTCTTTAAACTATTATTTATTCTCATCATCGCAGCAGGACTTTCAAAACATTTTGATAAATCTTTGCTGATCATGGTGCCCAGAACCCAAAAATACCATCAATATAATATATATATATATATATATATATATATATATATATATATATATATATATGGGATATAACGAAATTTGTCAACAAAGTGGAGGCCACATATTCAACCGAATGGAACAAAATTCGGCTAAAAAATATTTTCACTCAATGCCTCGAACAAGTTCGAATATTGGCCAAATCAGTCAAGTAGTTTCAAAATGGTACGTGTTGTAAGATTGAAAACAATCTCAATCTCTCATTTGCATACCAATTTCGACAAACTATAGGTCTTTTCATAGAACTTCATGAGCTCCACAACTTTTATTAAAGAGTTTTCCGCTAAGGTGTACACACGAAACCAATCGCAGTAAATTACAATTCATGAGAATTAATAATTTTTGTTTGCCCTGTATACTCCTTTCATCTGAGGTTCTTTCGCTCGTGTCGATCAGATACTATTTGAGTTGTTCCTCCGCCGACAAACAGAACATAATTGTATTTTAACATCCCTCGAATTCAAAGTGTAACTATATAATTAAATATTAATTTTTTTCGTTAGCTTGATTGATGGCAATTACAGAATCAATAAATAAATTCTAAAATCTACCTTCCCGACTGGCCGCGCTATCTGTTTTTTTTTCATGTTTATGTTTATATTTCCAAGTGAGAATTACTAGGTAAGCCCTGAGATATCATATCTATATACCAGCTTGCTGGTCCGAAGTGGTACTTGAAAAATCTAGCCAATGAAACTTTTTTTCAGACCAAAATGGCCTAACATTTTTTTCTGCACTAAGTAAAAGCACAGTCCTTACCCTACATATAGATATTTTTGGTTCTTTCCAAAAACGATTTCTGCTTTAGTTATGAGCGCATCAACTGTTTCAACTTTTTTCTTCACAAATTATACAACTTCAAGCCCCTGTAACTATCTGAAAAATAAACTTGGGAACTAACTACCAATGCTACGTATCCTTGGGGTAATTTAAAGATTCAATTAGCATGTTTGGGGATATGAGAATGTCGGATTTGAGGACTTGTGGCCGTTTTTTGGCCAAGCCAGATCACTGTGCGTTGTTCCACGTTCCACATGCTGCGGCGCGCCATACCACCCAGCATTTACACGGAGAGATTTGAATTGCGCTTTTGGAGTAAACGTGCCAAACTGCTAGAAAAACTATTATCGTAATTTCATAATACAGAAGCTTTACGGTGAATAACAAATACAGAACGACAGCTTTGGGTACAATGTCATCAACTACATTTTCTACTACCGAATTGGCAGTGATTGTAACAATTTCAGATGAGGAGGAACAACAGGACAGAACAGAACGTAGTAATTTCTGGGTTTTTTAAATAATACGGAAGACATAATTCTCTAACTTGTCCCTCGGAGGATGTAATCCAAATATGCAGAACTGCAGGAAGTCTTTCAGAGCGTGATATTAGCGAAAAAGAATACATTAACCGTGATACTTAAACAAGCATTACATCACTTTTTTCATCAAAATATGTTCAATAAGCTATCTCATAACTTCAAAGAACAAAGTGTTTTAAATTCTCATTTTACAAATGTATTAGAATTAATTTCTTCGAATTATATTGATATCAGAATTCACCACTACAATGAGACTTTACTAGATGAGCGCAATAGCAAAAGAACTGTTTATAATAAACTCACATTATTTTTGTGGTTTTTAGTATCTAGGGAGTACTTATTTTATAAGATATTTCAAAAAATGTATAGGTAATTTGATGTGTTTTATCAATTTATATTATTTCTGGAGTAAACAATTCTCATCATCGGTTATGTTACTATTTTTAGTTGCCCACCATTTCTACTTTGAATTGGATGTATGAGGAAATTGCTGTAAAATCTCTCTATTATGATATATTTCCATAAAGGAAGGAGACCACACAAATATTAGAAGTGCGGCGACTCTTAAGCCGTTGTCTCACGGCGCGAGACTTGACGAGCTCGGCTTGGGATTGTCAAGTCTCGCGTCGTGAGAACGGTCGACTCGCGTAGGATCGAGACTTGTCAAGCGTATGTTCGAGGTTCCCATGAAATGTCGGTGAATCACCAAACAAAGGCGCGAGGCACGACTAGCTGGCTCGTTCTGTATGGGTTGTTGAGAGGTCACACAGTGTCGGCTACGGCGGTAGCCCGGTCACTTAGGAGAGGAAGTTTGGTGATGGCAGAACATAGTTGAGTGTTGTTTTTATCATTGTGTATCAACATGGAATGGAATTTGGAAGCAATTATTGAATTATCAGATTTATATGAGAAAGAAAATATATCTATATAAAAATACGCTGCTGCAAATGCTAGCTTCTCATCGGTGCTATCAATAGCTACTGCACTGGACAATGTATTCTTCCTAGGCTCGTGTACCAACTTCTAACCACTGACAAACGAGCCGGTGAAATTATACACGCCGTGAGACCGATCAGGCTCGAGATCACACAAACCTCACTCCTGTGCAACGAGCAAAAGGATTCTGCTTGATGCACAGGAGAGGTTCGTGCAATTTCGAGCCTGATCGGTCTCACGGCGTGTTCAATTACAAAATTAGACCAACTCGTCGTCTACCAGTGGCTGGAAGTTGGTACACGAGCCGAAAAAGTTATACATTGTCAATATTTATAGATAGCGGCGATGATAGGATAGCATGAGCAGTAGCGTATTATTGTACAGAGATATTTTTGTGTGTACGTGTGTTGGGTCCCAAATGCTTCTGAGATCCACTCCACTCCACTCCACTCCCTCGTACCGTGTGACCGCTCAACAAGACAAACAAAATGAACCAACACTAGTCGAGCTTCTCGCCTTTGAAGTTTGGAGAATTTACCGACATGTCATGAGAACGGTCGAGCCACCTCGGGCTTACGCTTGACATGTTTCGATCCTACGCGAGTCGATCGTTCCCACGATGCGAGACTCGACAATCAACAAGTCAAGCCCGTGAAGCCTCGCGTCGTGCGACGCCGGCTTTATTCTGAATCCACCCTTCGCAACGAACTCAAGTCGCGATTTCTGGCAGCCTTCGCGCACGCTTCCTTCGACCTTCTATCTCCTCTTTCCTAGAATCTACGTAGTGAACCCGTTCTCTTGACGGCACTTCACCGACAGAATATTCTAGAGGACTGTCCGGTTACGGCCCGGTCAGGTTAATGTCGTTTGCGGAACGGTGTAGTTAACGTTGTTCTATCAGAAATAACCTAAATTATATTCATTTGCATGTGTCGGAACTCACGGTCATGGCATGGTTAGGTCTAGTAAGCAGAGACTTTACAAACGACGTGGTCAAGTTGGAGTCATGCATCACATAATTAGTGCTCCGTTCCACTACAGAGTATGTGGATGTCCATCAAATATAGATTCAGAGATTCCGCTCTGTTGCCAGGTTATTGGATCGATATATGGAGACTAGCAGCAGCAACCACAGTTAGTACTTGGGTGGTTGTTAGGGAAAACACATGTTAGAACCCCGTTTAACTGCAGTAGCATACCACAGCTCGTAAGCGATATAACAATGAGCATGATATATCATTGCGAGTGGTAACGGTCCTTCGGCGGACACATCTATTTGGAAACAACAGAGGATTCGGCAAAAATTCTGGCTGGGAGAAGTGTGCTTACCGGCGTCAATGATAACGTAAGAAAAAAAACATTTTTCTCAAGATCTATATATCTTTGGCAAATCCAATGGATTTTTCTATTGGGTTAAGCGGCTACAGAGAAGTGTAGGAGATCTCATTTATGGTCATTAATATTTCACACAAAAAACTCTCAGGTTATTTTCTAGACAAATGAGTATATCCGAAACTATAAACGAAACTAGAAATAAAACGGGGTAGTTTTAAGGATAGAACGCCACTGATATGCTCCACGTTTTCCGAAAATGAAATATGGAGTTGAATCTCAACGCAATATTGCATGAAATTATATTTCATTCGGAACATAACCTATAATTTCTTACTTCCTGGTCAAACGTTGGTGATAACAATTTATTTGTGAGTGGAGCAAACTCAAAGTGTTCCAAGAAAACTCTTAGTCATACCCCACAATGTTTATTACCCTCTTAAATAGGGATGGTTCATGTTTAGGACCTATAAAGGTCCGACATTAGCCAAAAATGAGGGGTAGTATTCTAAAAAGGGGTTACATCAATGTATGGATTCTTATATAAAAAATTCAGCCAAGTAAAAGTTTTTTACTGACATGGGATTTTGAAGAACATAGTGAAAAAGGTTAAAAATCTCTGGGGAACGTTGAAATCCGTTCATTTTAGTTAAAATTGAAATAAAAATGGAAAATAATGCAAAATACATGTCTAATGTCTAATCAAAAGACAATCCGACGTCACGGCGATCAACTGTATAACTGTATAGGATGATTAAATATACAATGCCTGACATCTGAACGTGAATTTCAAAAAGGAGGATATAAAACAAATGTAGATAGCGATATTATTGAAGTGAAGGTAACATTTAGCTAAGAAGGGCTAAATTACTGGGAAGAAACCAAATATCCAAATTCAACAGGTGATAACCAAATTCAACAGGTGGCATTCTATGAAGTTGATGGATCAAAGTTGGAAATTAGGAAATAGAACATTTTATTTATTGAAAACAAGGGAGTTGCAGAAATCAATACAATCGAAGTTGATCTGTTCATTCAACGAAGTAATATTATTGTTATTAATGAAGGAGTTGATTTAAAAAGATCCTAGAAGATCGAGTTTATTTTTACTGTTATTTTTTCGAAAGTTTAATGAGCTATTAAAACCAGTTCTTTTTCCTGATTCGTTAACGAACGTTTTGATGACTCCAACATTCCATTAGCTCACACAAAAAATAACTAGTAATGCAGTCGACCTCTGCCTATTATAAACGCTTGATTGCAAAAAACTCCTAATCATTTGTTTTCTCAAGTTGATATGTTTATAGGCTTAGTCTCAAAAATTTCTGTATAATAGGAATTAAACGAAGAAAAATCATTTTATTTTTTTGAGATTTCAATCAGAAAGTCATTTGTTTTTAACTTGTCTCATATATAAACAATGATATTAGGAAAAATATACGTCATCTGGACCTCCGAATTGGGCAATGCCAAAGTTGGTGATGGTGAATTTTTAGGTACGTCATATTTACGTTATTCACCAATATGGATATAAAGTGGAGAATGTAACATTAAAACATTCTATCTAACACATAAATAGGTTGAAATCCCCGAAATTTGTCACCTATTCGTACCTAACAAACTTTATGAATTGTATAATTAAAGAAAAGTTTTTCAGTAGAATTTATGAATATATGAAAGTAACTGTCAGTCCAAAATCCTTTGCTGAAGATGATTGATGCATGTGTCACTCCCAATTATGAATCTACTCGCTACGCAAACTTTTCTGTGACGAAAATTCTTTCTCGTGTGAAATAAATTGGGCCACCAATTCCTAAAATATTTCTAGTTAAGATAAAGTATGTTCACAAACGTAACATGTATCTATTTTTTGAAAAGTGCACATCATGATGTGGTTGCTTTGTGGAAATTATTGAGTTCTTCCTTCAATTGTGGAAAAAGTTGATGCCAACGACTATGGAGTTTATTCTATGGTGATCTACTCATTAGCCGATCAAATGTCTACAATTCTCTTTTCGTCTGGTTATGAAATTTCTTGAAAATACTTCACATTTACACCTTCTACCGACATATTAATTTCCCTACCATGTGATCGTATTCTGATTATGGTTTGAATGTTCACTTTGAAGTTCGAAAATCAACCCCCTAGGGATTATTTATAAAGGGTGAATTTTTTATATTCATTTTTATATAGAGGGGATGGATTTGTGTTACTAGGATCTGAAAGTTGAATATTTCGTAGGAAATAATTCAATTTGGACTAATGGAATATGTTTCTTGTGAAAAATGTATTCGCCCTAAGAAAATATTTCCAGAATAATTTTGGGTTATCGGACCTATAATTAGAACAAATTCTCGATTTTCTTCGTAACAGTATTCAAAGTGGGAAAAACGAAACTGAGGGTGACATTTTATCAATAATATATGAATAATGTCTTGAGTTTTTCTAACGTATTTTCTGAGGAAACTATTAAAAACTCACAATGAAAGGAAATTTGATTTCAAAATTCATACAAATGTTAGTTACTGCGTTCACAATTTTTTACTAACAAAAGTCAGAACAAGTTGAATATATGAATATTTCGTTTTATAATTCATACCAAATCAACCTTGGAAAGTCCGCAAAATTTATTATAGATTATTTATTATATTATGAACGACTATGACCCTATTGAAATCACACTAACAAACTTGATTAACCATTTCCGAAAGCCATTTGCTGGACGTAAAAGATATAAAAAAAGTCATGTCATCCATAATGAAACAGATATTATGCTCTTAACTCCAATATAAGATAGAAAAAAACAAATTATACATCTGAGGAAGAAGTAATGATAGAAATGACTATTGTGAAAGTCGAAAGAGGAACGAAATGCTTTTCATTTGCAAAATTCCTTTGATTTTTTTTTTCGACTGTCGTTTAAAGTAAACAAAAAAATACCGGATTCACGAAAACCAAGCTTACTACTTATACTTTACAAATTGTAATTCAATTGTGGCCTGAATTGTGATATGTTATACCCAATCGATATGAACTAACAAGTTCCTGTTTAGCTGGATGATTGAACCATATATAGATGAAACAACCTCAAGAACAATACTGAATGATGACTCAGCGTTTGTTATGCTAAAAAGACTTCACTGTGGGAGATGAAGACTTAAAAGAAGCGTTCTTTTTATCTCAGCACAAAAAAAGGATTTTTTCCATCCTTGTACGAACAAATCCTCAATACCATTTGATATATCTTGCCTTGTTGAATAAAAATAAAAAAAAATCTGAGGGTGGTATATATACAGGGTGAGTCAGGATAAGACCGACAAACTCCGTAGACAGATTCCTTCCTTCATTTCGAAGTGATTTTTTTCAACCTACGTATGTTAAAAAATGCATCCTCTCTGGGAAAAAAATGTGATAATGTGAAATTTTTATTTTTAATTTCAGTAAATCAGTGACGTAGTTAGTAGCGTATGTGGCAATTTCTTCTTCTATATCTTCTTTGAATAGGTGAATGAACGAATTAGAGTTTGACATCAGTTGAGTTTTTATGAATCAGAGTCGTGAATACGCTGGTATGTTACCATAATTCCCTGCATACTTTTCTTCTGATTTGTGATAAATTATTGCAAAGTCAACCAATTCAGTCTAGATTATGGTGGGTACGCCACTGATCTACGCATAAAACATACAAGAAGTTTGGAATGAAAAAATATAATGACAAGCTTTTATTTATACAAATGCACTAAAAAGGAAAAAATAACTTCTTTCATTGTTTGATCTAGGTTACTCTGTGAGTAACATATTCAAAATCTTGTCACGCAAGATTACCTATTTTGTACATCAAAAGTTTAAACAAGAGGAATAATTTTAAAATACCACGATTGAAGTCACAAGTTGTGCAAACAAAACGTGACATCCACCTACTAGATTTTTTAGATTCCATTTACAGCAGATCCATTCATGCACAATGTTGTATTTTATTTTTTTATTTGGAAACTACTGCTTTTACGGACACAACAAAGGAGTTAAGAAAGTTTTGCAATGAATCGTTCTTTTCAAAATTCATTTTTGAATCGGGAAATTTTGTCTCGATAGAAAGTTCTGGTAAAAAATGTAATAGGGGTTGCATGTTTCAATACTTAAGGAGAGTAGAACTTGCCCACAAAATGCCATTTCTTCAACTTTTCAGCAATTAAGGAAAAAAATTTTACACATTTTTGGAAGCGTGTTAATTTCCAAGGAAAGGCCTAAGAGCTTTCGTTTACATGAAAGAACCCCTTTAATTTTCGAAGGAATCGCCAGCTAGAAACTTCTGCACTTATTTGGTAACACCCTGTATGTATGAGAAGTGTGCTTTAGCCTACAAAAAAAAACTAAATTTTTTATCTTAGATTCTTCAATTTGGATGATATTCATCTTCAATATTCAAATGGAGAACCTCTGGAATGAAACTGAAATTAAAGACAACCCTCTCCATGGAAGATTATCCCCTATCAGAAAAAATACCATGTAATAATTATTGCCTGCGTACTGGATACAAGCTACACTCATGAACACTTGCTAAAGAGGAAGGAGGAGAAGATTAATGTAATTTCAATATCCTTATGTAGCGTTCCGAAATAGACTACATTGACAAATTGTAAACATTTTCACCACCATGAAGACATACATATTGTAACCTAGATTGAAATTTTCAACTTCATGGAAATATTAATGTTTATCTATACTAACTGGTACCCGCAACTTCATCCGCGTAGAATTTGTTTTTATTTGTCGTTTTTCTTGCTTATGCCTGGCTTTGACCGCTTCCCGTTATTCAGTTTCCCGTTATTTCGTTTTTCCGTTATCCCGGTATCCCGTTATCCCGTTATGCCTTCATCCCGTTATCGCGTTTTCCGTTATCCTGTTTACCCGTTCTCCGTTACCACGTTATCACGTTTGGGTAGCATAATTGACTTGCCAGCGAAAGTAATGCTTTGTGAAGACTTTGTGAACACTTCTTTAGGACGGGATTTTCAATTGAGGTTGAACATGATTCCTTTATTCGAAACGATGAGAGCCAAAGCACCAATTTTCATGGCCTTCTCTAAAACTAACGGAACCCCCATACAAATATTCACCCCTTGAGGGTTGAATTTAAAAAACCATGAAATGCATTCTCCTTTGTTTGAAAAGAAAAGTCCAAATACTAATTTACGTGACTCTAACCTTACGGTATTTCATAAAAACTTCCACCCCCACTCTCACCCCCCTTTTAACTCCTTTAGGGATGGAATATGAATATGAACAAAAACATTTATCAGTGGTTATCTTTGTAATTTTAGGAATACGTTGTCAAAATTTCAGTCCTTTAGGTTTCGTCAGTCAGTCGAGGGATTCTGGAGGAGATTTGTTGGTCTTAACGATGGTTTCTATAACATGAATTATGATTGAGTTGTAAGTGACATAATTTGGTAGATATTAAAAAAAATTCTTGGAGATATTTTGTGTCTTTGCTTGATATAACTTTCGTAAATTATTATGTAGGTGTATAATATTATGTGGGGAATTTTAATTTTGTAGTGGTGAAATCTATTTTTATTCAAAACTCTTTATATAGTTTTCGGATACACCTCATAACTACCTGCAACTTTTGACGTGGATTGTGTGGGGTCCACTAGCATTTCAGTATTTATTTTAAGTTATTTTTCTTCTGTGCTTTTCCGACCGTCCACTGAAACTTTTGTAAGAATTCCCTCGGATATATTCTTGATATCTGCGTACATATCACTTGTAGTTCCACCTTCAATTAATATCACTTCAACTTGGTCCTCTATTATAGTACACCTCATTTTGGAAGAATTGTACTATCCTGACGTAACGTAAATGAGATCCATGACTGAAATTTACAAATATATGTCAAGAGAGGATCCAATTACCTAGAAACAATTTATTTTAAGTTGCGAGTTTGAGTTTTTTCAATAGTAAGAATACTATTCGAATGCAATGGAAACAAATGATGCTTGAAGTTGATATTTTGCCGTTTGGGGGTTAAAACTCATAAATTAGTAGGAATATTGTAATCGGCTGAAAACGATATTAATTGAGCTTTCAAATGAGATATTACTTGTCATATAATCCCATTTGAAATTACCTTTCAAAATGGCGCCCGTCCGCCATTTTTGATGACAAAAAAGTTTCATATGTTCCCCAGTTCAGTTACCTGAAACTTTATCGATTGTATGGTTCAGAATGTCGTGGGAAGAGGACTTTCGAAGCGCACTGCCTATAAGGTCAGAACACCCTATATACATTCAACCTTATAGTTTTTGAAAGATAAGTGCCATGTGAAGTGGAATGAATGGAAAAATCGAATTAAACGGTTGACTACTCCGTACTGATGAGGGCCAAGAAGCCTGAAACCGGTATGCGGATTGTTAGGTGAACACGACATAAATTAAACATAATCGAGCTTATCAGAAAGAAACATTTGCATTCAATGTCCATTGATATTATATGGAAGTATGCATGGATTTTCAGGTGAATATCATTCAACGTTCTGCGTGGTATTTGCCAGGAAAGTAGTTGTTTTTCACCTGAGATCTACCATTTTCTGGTTCAATTTTATATTGAATCCTTTATGTGAAGAAAACCGTTTAATTCGATTTTTCTATTCATTCCACTTCACATGGCACTTATCTTTCACTATATGCTAGACGGGCTTGCCACTCCTACTGAGAAAAAATCTTTTATTTAGAAACCTATCGAGGTGGGAGATTTTCGGAGTGTTTCTTTCTGTCACTAGGTACCGCCAGTTAAAGTTTATCTTTTCCGGCGTACCTATAGGTGTTACAAGCTCGATGATGGTTTTGTTTACGTTGTGTCTCACTTCAGCCAGAGTTCTTTGGACCTTTGGCTGGTTGACTACTCCGTACTGATGAGGGCCAAGAGCCTGAAACCGGTATGCGGATTGTTAGGTGAACACGACATAAATTAAACATAATCGAGCTTATCAGAAAGAAACATTTGCATTCAATGTCCATTGATATTATATGGAAGTATGCATGGATTTTCAGGTGAATATCATTCAACGTTCTACGTGGTATTTGCCAGGAAAGTAGTTGTTTTTCACCTGAGATCTACCATTTTCTGGTTCAATTTTATATTGAATCCTTTATGTGAAGAAAACCGTTTAATTCGATTTTTCTATTCATTCCACTTCACATGGCACTTATCTTTCACTATATGCTAGACGGGCTTGCCACTCCTACTGAGAAGGAATCTTTTTTAGAAACCTATCGAGGTGGGAGATTTTCGAGTGTTTCTTTCTGTCCCTAGGTACCGCCAGTTAAAGTTTATCTTTTCCGGCGTACCTATAGGTGTTACAAGCTCGATGATGGTTTTGTTTACGTTGTGTCTCACTTCAGCCAGAGTTCTTTGGACCTTTGGCTGGTTGACTACTCCGTACTGATGAGGGCCAAGAAGCCTGAAACCGGTATGCGGATTGTTAGGTGAACACGACATAAATTAAACATAATCGAGCTTATCAGAAAGAAACATTTGCATTCAATGTCCATTGATATTATATGGAAGTATGCATGGATTTTCAGGTGAATATCATTCAACGTTCTGCGTGGTATTTGCCAGGAAAGTAGTTGTTTTTCACCTGAAATCTACCATTTTCTGGTTCAATTTTATATTGAATCCTTTATGTGAAGAAAACCGTTTAATTCGATTTTTCTATTTTTTCTACTTATAGTTTTTAATGCATTTCATGAAAACAATATTTATTCAACAACCAAAGAGAATATTTTACCAAGAATATATTGTCGAATATTTATATGCATTGCATCAACAGTAGAAACCGTGAATAATTCATTTACCGTTCCTTGTAACCATCACATTCTGATCTCAGACTCGATAAAACAGGACGCAAAAACAATTTTAATTTAATGTTCGAAATAACCGAAAACTTGTTACCACAAAGAACTGATTTGGTGAGATTACTTAATTGAATCGAAGTGAAGAAAAATTATGGATGAGTGGATAATTGGGTGTTTGGGAAATTTGGATTAATGTAGGTGTTTGTCTATCAGAACAAAATCAACAGTAGAAGGAATATTCTGGGGGAACACTAATATCAGTCTTTTTAAAGTACAATTTTCGGTTTTTCCTTCATTCTTCAACAAGACGGAATGGATTGTGTTGTTCAATCTTGGTTATGTGGCTTCAACAATTGGATAAAATTAGTCTTCGGTTGTGAAACCATTCTATGGTTTCTTAATTCGAATCATATGAATGTTCATACTTAATTCTACATTAATTATGGGAAAGTTCAAAATGGAAGACATCTCCAGTTGAATTTCTCAAAGTGATAACAGAAATCCAAGAAGTGAAATATATGAGCATGAATGATATAATATATCTTCCAATCAACAAAAACAAAAAAAATAATTACTAATATTCCTTTCAACTGAGTTTTTCGCGAACACTTACTGTGCTTAAAGTTTTACTTGTGTTTTTCGATATGCTTCTACAACTTCAGGAAAATTAATGAAAATACCGATCTTAATTATTGAAAAATAATCAGAAGGAAACCAAGGGCCAGGTTCATGTTAAACAGAGTGTTTGTTCTTCAACCTAACTTATAGATGGATAAACAGATTACAAAAAAAGTTAATAGGTTAAAAATGAATAATTTGGAATTGATTAATGATAAAAAAGTGAAGTGAATTGAAATTACCTCGAAAATTACAGTTATGCAAGTTATGCAAGATATTCAAAGAGTTTTCGGGGGATCTCATATCCAGATATATAATAACATTTTCTGGAAGATGATTCTCTACCATTTTGATATCATAGCTAAAAAATCGTTTGGATTGCATTCTGCAGTGGTGGTTCGACTCTAAGATTCGGGTTTTGAACATCTGTCTGAAATTCGAATTTATTTGTGACGATATGGGCTGTTTATTTTTGAGAATTTTGTAATACTAAAGTACTAGTGTCATCAGATGGCCTTATATTCGCAGATGACTTCCAAATATTAAAAAAGATAGAAACAGTGAGAGATTGTGTGATGTTACAGAAGGACATTGATAGGGTTTTAGAATGGAGTTATGAAAATAAATTATATTTCAATCTAGGCAAATGTTTTGTGTTAACTATAACGCGCATTAAGCAACCGTGTCTCTTTAATTATTTAGTGGGGGGTCAAAGCTTACAACGATGCACTGAAATCAAAGACTTAGGCATAACCTACAACAGCACATTCTCATTTGCCATACACATTGAAAATATTTTAAAGTCAGCTAATAAAATGTTAGGTTTTATAATAAGACAATCTCATATCTTTAATAATATTAACACACTTAAACTTTTGTACTATAGCTTGGTTAGGAGCAAGTTAGAGTTTGGCTCATTAATTTGGTTCACCGAATCTCAAAGTAATTTGAATAAATTAGAAAAAATTCAAAATAAGTTTTTAAGGTTACTCTATTTTAAAAAACATCACGTATACCCTGACTACCAGACAATAAGAAGTACAATTCTTAGGAATGAATTCAAGATATTATCTCTAGAAAATAGAGGACAACTCTCAGTATTGGTATTTTTATATAATATTATAAATAATAGAATTAGCTCCCCTGAACTTTTGGCCTCAATTAGATTTAACGTGCCACCTAGAAGAATGCGCCAGGTTCCAATGTTTAATATTCCTCCATCATTTAACATTTCGAGATCACCTACGGTAAACATGTTTTGACTTGCGAATCAATTCAATGCATTAATAGATCTAGAATGGACAGTTTCTACTAGAGTTTTTCGTAAAACAATCTTGGAGCATTTAATACTGATATCTCTGTGAAGAACTTCAAAGGTTGTATCAATCCTCATACAATTCAATTAATTCAGGAAAAATTATACGAATATAATTATATATTTACATATAACTAATTTTCTTAGGTGTCTACATTTTGTAAATCTTATAAATTCTGTGAATTTTATTTTATTATGTGAAAAGTTATTAATTTGCACAATGTATCTAATTACATATTTATTTATGTAATAAAACCGTTAGGTTTGTATGAATAATAAATAAATAAATAAATAAATACATTGATGCATAGTGTATATGTCAACGACCTTTGCTGTTGAGACCATTTATAATTACACAACACAGTAACTTAGTTTTGATAAGAATAAGGTTTCACATATTATTGTAGATATTATTATGTTAGCCATCATCATCATCACTTTTGGCAATATTATAATAAAAACTCTACTGGAAGTCTTGACCTATTTTCTTAGTTGAAGTACTCAATACACCTATTGATACATGCAATAGCTTTCTCAATTGAAGAGGGAAACATTCCCAATTGAATATTGTAAGGTTTTTCTGAAGTTGAAGAATCTACAACAATAATGAAGTTATTTTTTGTAATATCTAACAGCAAACAACTACTTCCGGGCTGAAGCCACGCTAGACATTGCAAATTGTCAGTTTCAGATTTTTCTTCTGTGTTAGTGTCCTTTTACAATATCTATCAGATGTAGTTTGATGTCCAGCGTGGCTATAACCGGAGGAATGGTTGTTTTCTGTATTACAGAAAAATACTTCATTATTGTCGTAGATTTTTAAATTTTCAGAAAAAAAAATTGTTCAATATTTAACTGGGAAGGTTTGCCGTTTCAACATGAATACCTCCCAAGAAGTTATCTTGAACTATGGAAGATAGTGACTAAAGTTTATCTTTCAGTCGCAGATAATATCATATCTGATTTCATAAACAAATCAACCTTTCTAAGGTTATTCTTGAATTGAAACTCTTATCAATAATCAGTTAATCAACAACTGTATAGCATAATTTGGGAGGAAATAGTGTTGAAACATAATTTCTATTATCAAACTCCTCCAAGCAGTTGTTTTACTATTGAGGTAGCTCATGGATGAAAGATGTGAATTTCGAAGGTGAGTGAGATGGAACCCTGATTTTCTTCAATCAGGTTCAGAGTCGAAATTGCTTGGTTTCAAGAAATGGAATGGAATTATCGTTATTCTCAGTTTCAATTGTGAACTGGATGTGAGGATCGTGGCTACTGAAGGTATTGAGATTGAGAATATCATTCCACCATCATTCTATCATGATATCATTTAATTCTTCATGAAGTGAAGATTGAAAGAAAGAACTGGAATAACATTGCATAACAAATCATCTCTGACGTACGCTGCCCGAATGGGTGAAATAGAGGCAGATATTGGGGTATCAAAAGATTGTTTAAAATTTTTATTATTAAACAAAAAATATTTTTTATGGAGAAATTTGATTGTTATATACCCACAGGCATCTTACAAATAACTTGTTACTTTGTGATTCTCTGAATCTGTAAGCTTCTAACCAATATGATGTGAACTGTCAATTTAGAATATCAACAGCAAAAAACTTATATGTTTTAGCTTGAGAAAAAAATTGTGTCTGAATTTCGCTCCCCAGAGGGTAACATTCCAGGTAAAGGTACTAAAGAAGGATTTTCCACAATTTTAGTCCTAAGGGGTTTTAACTTGCTCAAGGACATTATGAATGCCATTGAGCTGCAGATAATGCAAAATTCTACTTTGATAGATACTTTCATTTACATAAACAAGAATGATCGAATTTTACAGATGTACACCTCACACTACGGAATTATTTCATGAAATAATTGTTATGCCATCACCTCCATGCTTATACAACAAAAAACAGTATAGAACCGATGTGCATCACGTAAATATAAGACGTAAAAGGAATTCATATTGTGAGACACTTCATCAAACATTTTCAACGAAATTTTATTTATACGATAGCTGGGTTATACAGTGTCCACCAAAATCTTGGAACCATATGGGATATTTTTTTATTAATTGTTTCTCAGAAAATTTCATTCCTCATAAAAGTTGGTGCATTCAATAAGGAAGCCAAGATCCTTGAGAAAGGGGGTCAATCTTTTTTAGAAAAATATTTGCTGAATAAATAATAACTACAAAATAAATATTTAAATGAAGACTGGTAGGTAGCTGTACCTACCTAACTGGATGAGTGGCAATATCTTCCACTTGCAAACAACTTTTTTAATAACATTTCTCGACATTTTCCATAGTAATGTCACTTTACTCAATAGTGAATTTAGAATGTCGGCCGATTCCCGCTTAGCCGCAAGCATATTATGATAACGGCTATGCGCGTATTCAGTATAATTGAATGCACCAACTTTTAAGAGGAATAAAATTTTCTGAGAAAATATTAATAAAAAAATTCCCATATGGTTCCAAGATTTTGGCGGGCACTGTATAATATATAATAACTTCCCATTCTTCCTCCATGTTTCAAGTATTGCTTCGAACAAAACCTTATAATGAAGAGTATTATGTAATGTTAGAGAATGCTCCAAATCAAATCTATTGAATGAATAATTTAAAAAAACATATTGTGCTTGTCCCTTATTGATATCCGTAATTATTGTTATTTTCTGTCTTTTTAATTTTTTATTCTTATTCTCATCCTATTAACACAATAGTTTTTTACAAATATAAGTATATTTCCGCCAATAAATTTATATTATTATTATTTTTCAATATCTTTTATCACTATTGATTTGAAAAGTTATGTCTAAGATATTCGGCACCATCTAATTCTTCTTAAAATCATGAAGGCAGTGGCTGATTTTAATATATATTTTTTTCTTAAACATGTCTAACATAAAAGCTATAAATGTCAACAAATCAGATTTCTAGAAATTTTATTGACAAAGTATTAAGTATATTTCCGCCAATATTTCATATATTATATCATGTTATTAAGAGTTTTCTCAGAATAATTCTTGAGTTATGACAACTGATTGATTTGAAAAGAACATGCTATACTGATGTCTACAGAATATTCTTGGGCTACGATAATGATTCAAATGCACCTTAGTACGTTCTGTCTTAAACATCTATGAGCAGGTCAGTGTGGCTGAGTTTTAATATAATATTTTTTATAAAACATGTAAAGTAAAAAGCTATAAATGTCCACCAAATCCACGTATTTTCTCTGAGAAACTTTCATATTGAAATAGTATTCAAAAAGTTGTTTTTCATTATATTCAACATGTATTAGAGAAGTTGGCCAGAATAGATTCCTGGATAAGAGTTATGGAAATGATTGTTACAAAAACGAACACGCTACGCCACTGACTGTCTGGCAGAAAGTACTCTGTTGAGGCTCCGGATGAATCGAGAGATTCTGAGAATGTACGAGAAGCGACCGTTAGTAAGGTTCTGGGTGCTAATGACCTTTATATGATGCAGCGGTCAGTGGTAAGGGCAGTTAGTTCAAGAGACGTTTTCATCCAGAAACGCGAGTTGAAAGGGTTCAGTTGATGGTGAGGTATATTTCCAGTGAGTTATTCTATTGTCAGAGTTAATAATTGTTTTGGGATGTGAAGTGTCAAAATCAGTTCAGTATTTTCAGTAGTAATACCACTAGTGACTGAATTTTCGCGATAAGTTCTGTCGATTTATTTCTAAACAAAACTGAGTTGCTTAAAAACACCACGAGTCCGCAGGACGAGTGGTGTTTCCTTAAAGCAACTCAGTTGAGTTCAGAAATAAAAGGCAGACTTATAAGATGAATTCAATCACAAGTGGTATTTTATTAGACTATTTCACGAACAAAGTACATGGTCAAAAAAATTTAATTCGGCAGAATGAGAGGAAGAAATTCAATAATAATAAATAATTCAAATTTAATATTGATCATGAAATATTTATTCTAACTATAAACAATTTGTTTAAATTATTATTTGTTACCTATTACAATAAATATTTTTTCATGAACACGAACATAATACATTACTCTCGACTATAATTATTATGAATGGTGCAATTGTAAAATTTTTGAATAGTATCACCGTTATTAGGTGGGTACAATGTATTGTTGGTATTATTACTTGATGTACTTGGAGTACTCCTAAAAGTATTCACTATATTCTGATGATGTATGTATGAAGATGTAAATACGGTTTAATCGAGTTCGAACTTCCATGTCCAGTAATTTTCATGGCTTGTTGTTTACTAACGCCGGATTCTAGTAACTGACTAACTGCAGTGGTACGATCAGAGTGATTTGTTATTTTTCGTTTTTTAGTGTCTAATCCTATCTTTTCTGCAGAGAGTTTTGTCCATTTTGACATTGTATCAATACCAATAGGGCAATTCTTGTACCAATTTTTATTATTATATTTATTCCACTTGCCATTCACTGTCAGAAAAAGTCTGTCATTGGTAATAATTCCCCTCTTCGATATAAGTTTCCGGTATAATCTCACAGGACACATTTCAGGATTTTTCAAATTTTGGGTAAGCCATTTAGTATCTGCACAGTTTTTATCACCACCTTGGCGGGTTTTGGAGAATATCGGGTTATATGCAATTCTGTTTGTTGAACACCCTTTGTTGTCACTCTCTTCCTTAAAAAAATGTAACATGGAAAAAGTTGCTTCGTTACCTCTCCAAGCTAGTTCTACTGCAGCTATGTGAAAAAATTTCTTTTGGAGTCCCTCTGGCGTGTCTTCGTCCCATTGTAAGCACATATTTCTATATTCTTCTGAAGTCATAGCGACAGAACTCATTTTCTTTTTTTCGGGTACAGCTTGCAACCATTTTCCCTTACTATCTCGAACCGCCCTCGTTTCCTTAAACATTATATCTTTGAAGGGATCAATATGTCTCTGATACTCACAAAAATATTTTTCTTTACTAATTTTGCAGTAGTGTTCCATATGGTTTCAATTACACTCTCCTTGTAATCACTACCATCAATTTTCCGCATATTGAATGCCCAGTCTTTTAGAATGAATGCTAATCTTTCGTTGCTATTTTCTGCATCTAATTTGTAGTTGCGTTCCGCACAGAAAGTCATAAATTGTCTCCATATATGAGATTTTGATTTTTTTGTGTTACTGGGTATATTTTCTTCAATATTTTGATTCATACTTCGTTTGAAGTAGCACCGAAGCGACTCATTTACGTTTGCAGTACAATTATTTTTGGTCAAACTGTCAAATTTTGCATTGCGATCCGTATCCATGGTTACGTCGTTGAAAACACGATGCTGAAGACCAATCAGAATTGAAGACAGCTGGTGTTTTCGCGATAATACAAGCTGTCTTTGGTTTTTGATTGGTCAGATTTTGTGAAAATTCCAAGGTGCGTGGAATAGTCATAGACATTCATCCTAGAGTATAGTGCCGTGTGTTGGTGAGGTTAGGAATTATCCATTGAAAATAATTTCGTCAGTATGGCTTTCTGGAGACCTTTCGAAACAAATAATAAAATTAAGTTGAGATAACATATGTCTACTTCTACATGGGGTGATCAATTACTATGATTGTAAGAATAAGTAAATGAAAAAATACCCTGGAAAAATAATATACCGACGCCTATGTCAAGGCGGTAACTGCAAAGAGAATTATTTCCTGAAACTTTTTATTTCGGTCCAATTGGGATTAGAAATACATACTTTGTGTGTAATTCAGGATTCTCACATTGGTGGCACTGTCCTTCTGATTGCGCGAAAATGAACAATGATTTATTATATAATATAGAAACTGGTCTCTGCGCGCCTAAAGCTATAGCTGATTTTCTCTTGAATGTTGAGAAAAAAGGGCAAGAACTGCGAGATAAATTGGTTTCCGAGTGCTCACAAGACGATCGCAGATTTAGGGCCGGTATTATAAATATGTTTTGAAGTTAACTTTAATTTTATCAGTCAAGTTAACTTGAGCTTCAAAATGTCAGTTTTATAAAGGTACCATTTTTTAAATAAAAAGAAAAAGAAGAAGGCAAAAAGGTAACCTACAATTTTTCTCTTGGCGAAACGATCCCGTTGTACTGGAATAAGTTTTCATCATTTTCAATGAGAAAGATAACGTAACGTTCTGGTGCAGACTAATCTAGGATTGAGCGAGTTTTTAGACAGACGATGGGCTCTTGAAGAAGAATCCGGTCCCTTCCCAAAATCCTCCTGTATCGTCTGTGGGCAAGATAAAAGTGAAAAACAGAACCTTCATAGAGAGTTGTGAGGAAATAAAACAGAGTTAAGAAGAGAAAAAAGGGATATATTCAACATACCGAAAATTATTCATACAGTATGGAATGGAATGTATGTTATATCCAAAAATCCAGGCATTCTACGCAGTAATTCCACAACGCAGTTGCAACATTGTTGCAAGAGCAAATAGGACAAAGCCAAGTCAGCATTTATCCACCTGCGCTCCAGAAGCCGTAAACAAGGCGCAGTTCTGAGTCAGCACCACCGCATCTATAAGAGGATCCCAATAACCGAAGAACGTCACTTCTATCTCAAACTTCCATTTTGCACTTCGAATAGTTGTCATATTCAAAATCATTTTTTGTAACCAAAGTATAAAATAAAGTTTATTTTTAAAAAGTCATTTTAGTGAATATCACTACATGTATATCTAGGTGATGACACATTGTTTACTTTTCGAAACATTAATGTTAATATGATTTTAGCCATTGTAGACTTAAAACTTGTCGAATCTCTTGTGATTGTTGATTCGATGAAATTCTGGTTTACCTGGTGAATATTATGTTGACTATTGTGTGTGTGGGCCAAGAAAAAGAGTTAAAAAGAGAACCTTTGAAGAGAGTTGAGAAGAAAAAAAAAGAGACTTAAGAAGAGAAAAAGATATATTATTCGACATGCCGAAGATTATTCATACAGTATGGAAAAGAGTGACTATATATGTTTATCTAGGTGATAAGGACACATTTTCACACCATCTTGTTTGTTTTAAATGAAATAAAAAACTGTTTTGTTAGTTTACTTTTAATTCGAACATTCACAAATAATAATGTGTAACATTTCTTCAAAATAATTCCCGATGACTTCACTAAGCTTACAGAAACTCCGAAAAAGATTTTTTCGCAAGCAATTTAGAGCATACTTTGTCTCCTTCAAAGAGAGTTTTCGCAAATGATATTGTCTTAAGATTTAAATACACCACTTCACTAGAGTCTTGAAATGAATAACACTACACAAAAAGTCTGGCATTTTTATGTAAATAGACGATAACAATGCAATTTCCCATGTGACCTTTCTAATAACACTGCTAGCAGTTGACTTGTGAATACCTCCAAAATCTCCAGCAACAACCAAGAATGAACCAGTTGCATAAAATCTGAGTGTAATCAACACTTGTGTTACTGGCGATATAGGATGATTTCTAAAAATATGTATAATTCTACAATAATTAAAATAGGTACTAGAAATGCTGACCTATTAGTTGGTCTTTGTAAATTTGCTTCAATGTGCCCCATTGCCAAGCGTACAGACTCTCTTGATAGTGGAAATCGGTTTTTAAATTATGTTTCCTTCCACAAGGTGAAATGGTCTAACCGATTCCTAAATATCCTTTGTCGCCGAGGGGCTTCAACAATATTCACAGCATCTTCTTCATCATCGGTCAAAAGTTCCTCAAAAATAACGTGGATATCGTTTGCTAACATTTTGCGAAAACGAAAAATCAAAACAATAAAATTGAGGTTATATGACTCATATGCAATATTGACAGGAGCAGGAGAATTGTCGACGATCGAAAACCACCATTTTCTACAAAGTTAACTTTAACCGACACCCGTTCCACCCGATAAAGTTAACTGCTACATTTTGAAGTTAACATGTGACGTCATCCACAAGTTAACTTCTAGTTATCTGTCGAAATTGTTTTATAATACCCACCCTTAATCTGCCATAAAGAAGAATAAAATAATAAATTTCACAACATGTAACAAAAAGTAAAAAATAAGAATCAACAATGAAGTACAGGAGGTTCGCATGCAACGCGATTTATTCGGTCGAATGTTAGGAATTTCTATGGAAGTGGCCCCGGATGTAGAAAAAATGTTTTCGTTCTCGATGACTGCGATGCCTACTTCATTATGTCATTTAGATGGCACGATTTGTAAAACCGAAAAATCGGCTATAATGAAAATTTTGCGAAATTACAGTACTTTACCAACTCACACATTATTGATCGTTTTTCAATCCACTCTCTGAAAGATGTTCCAAAGTTGTTTGACATTTCCAAAAATATTTTGCAGATTCTTACGCTATTGCTCACCGTCTATTAAAGATTATGAACGTACGTTGAGGGGAGGTTTCGCAGTCAACATGACTACGTCATCTCTGGTCCAGAACAAGCCAGAACAAATGATTTTGGGAAAAGAACTCAGAAACGACAAATTTAAAAACACTCTCGTCTTTTTCCTAATTTCACACTGACAAAGTAATGATGTAGCCCCTTTTATAGGAAATAAGACTATTCTATTGAATTTTATTAATTGTTACTCCTACAGCATCGATGTAAATGGTAATGTTGTTCGAGCGGAAAATCCTGATTTTCATTGTCCTCCGTACGAAGAGGCTGAGACTTAAATTATTTATCATGCATCTAAAATGAGTTCAGATTGTGATGTTGTAGTTGAGTGCTCTGATACTGATATTGTTATAATTCTGCTAGGTAATTTACACAACATATCAGCAAAAATGTACCTATATTGAATGTGGAGTCTCCAATAGTCGGCATGTTATAAATGTAAATGCGCTTCACGAACGTATAGGATTAGATCTATGCAAAGCATTACCAGGATATCATGCGTTTACTGGTACTTGATAAAAAAGAATCGTTTCAGAAAGCATTCGCTAGCTTCGTCGATCGATTCGTTTGCAGCATGTACGGGTATGAGTCGGAAAAAAAAATCGATAACGTAAGGTATCAAATGTTCCTACGAAATTATGAAGTTAGGAATACTTGAGAAACTTAAAAAAAACTTCCTGCTTGCCACCTTGCTCTACCGAGCTTCTACAACTAATAAAAAGAGCACACTAGGTATATCTCACACTTGTGGATCAATGCAACATTATCGGATCTAATCGAATTCAAGACCAAAGCTCCAGGATGTATATTATAAACAAATATGCTCACAAAAAAAAAGAACCTGTAATCAATCCGATATCCAACCCAAGATAGGCAATTAAAAATACAACATTGAAATCATACAAAATTTTCGAATGTATGCTGAAATGGAAGAGAGATAACCAGTGGCGAGTCCGGCCCAGTCCTGAAGTTAAGAAGACTGAACCACTAGACATTTTATAGTTATATGCTGAAAGCAAAGCGTGTCCGTGAGTTCGTTGCCGGAAGAACGAGCGAACCATAACTGAATAACAGCGATGAGTAGACTTTGGATTTGAATTTTAGGTTTTACACTCATGCCGGAGATGGCCTTGAAAAATGTATCTCTCTGGCGCTATTTCTAACTCAATAGCCTGAAAAATATATAGGAATGAGATTAACTAAATGTGTGCAACGAATTCATCACCAACATTATTGAAAAATCGTCGCCACTAACTATTTGGTGGGGTAGATTATAGACAATTCAAAATTATGTCTTGGTATTTTTTGAGCGAACTATCTCAAGGTTAGACACACACCATGCCCCCCCTTAAAGTTGAGCGCCCATGGATAGTAAATCCCCTTCACGTTATGTGTGAACGAGATTTACTTTCCACAACCATCTTCCTTCGCTCCTCCTTGGAGCGGTCCTCAACTCGCAAATTGACACGTTTGCCACCTCCTGTGGTATGAAGTCAGCCTCTGAGTGCTTTGAACCCCTTATTATCATGATTTTTGTATGTATACCTGACTTGTGCTATGTGTGCATGGTGGTGATGTACCTGGCGGGTGCGTAGGTGTAATGTGTGATGTTTTTGGGTGTGTGATCTTACGTGTTTCGTGTTGAGTTGTTACTCACCTAACGTGCCGGAGTGATACTCTCGGTGGTGGACGGTCGTTCTGGTAGACTGTTCGCATATACTTTTCCCTTTCTCTATACACGGGATCGTCCAGGCTTAGGTTCGCGTGGTTGTCGTGGATCACCGGGTTCGTGTGGGTGTTCGTCTTCAGGAACGTCGTGGTGGCGTGGTTCCGAAGATGGTCGTCAATGAAGTTCGGATTGACAATCAGGTCCCATTAGATAAATCTATTCGGGACGTATCTGGGAGCGTTCACTGCCATTCTCAGGCTCACGTTCAAAAATAGCTGGATCTTGGTCCTGTATGTTTGTGCGCATTGACCCCATGCGGCAGATGCATTTTAGGAAGATGGGAAGGAGGATGGTCCCGATAAGGAGCAGCTTCAACTGAAGGTCCATGTTGCTACGGCGTCCTATGAGGGGGTAGAGGTTCTTCTGGCTGCTTTCGCTAGTCCGAGCCTCCGATCTACGTGTTGCCTGAATGTCAATCTTTTGTCCAGGGTGACTCCAAGTATTTGGCCTCGTTTGCCATGGGATCGTCGGTCAATCATGATGACATGTCCTGACGGTATTGTTCGCCTTCTGGTGAAAAGTTTGGCTTGGCTCTTTTTCGCGATGATCTCGATCTTCCATAGGTTGAACCAGTCCTCAAGCTTGTCTGCTTGATCTTGCAGGTATCGGGTTACTTGCGTTGCGTTCACCGATCTGGCCACTGGTGCTGTGTCGTCCACCTACAGCACTAGCATGTTGAAGTTGTCAGCTGGCTTTGGGATGTCTGCCGTGTAGATGGAGAACAGGTGTGGAGATAAGGCTGCGCCTTGCGGTACTCCTGTTGAGAAGTCGCTACCAACTTCACATTGGCACCGCCGTCCCCGCAGGAAGGAGTCTATCACGACCCCCTTCCTCATTTGGAGTTTTTGTACATGCTATAAAGAGAGAATCACGCAAAATAGGCCATGGTTCGAAGTCAACGGTCAATATTTTGGTATATAATAATATCAATTTATTTTTACAAATTCATCGTAGACATTCTTTGAATTTTTAAAGTGAGCCAAAGCCACCCGGAATTACGGTATTCATTATTCACATGGTAAAACTTTAAATTCGTCTTTTTCTCTTGATCTTGAGTAATATGTCACTATTTTGGTAAAAATTCTAATATTCCGAATTCTTTGATTTTTCTTTCGTATTTGAAGAATTATTCCAAATTTAATTGGCAAGAATACGCCTTTTTTCCATATTCTCCCCGAATTTCACATTGGCCAATATTCGGATTATTTTTAATAAACCTGTATTCTATTTTTTCTCAGTCAGTTTTGAAACGCTATGAATTCCCTTCATTTCCAAATCTAATCTTGAACAGGTCGCTCCAAAAATAACGAGAGCACCACATTGTTGCTAGCGACGATTTTTCAATAACTTTGCTAAGGAATTCGTTGCTGCACAGATATCAACTAATAAACTGTCAACAATTAGTTTTAGGACAAGTGGAGAAAAGAGTTTATGAATATTTGTGAATGGTCATGATTGCTCTTACCCGTTTCAGTAGGTCTGTCTCTTCTTTCGTGAAATCCATTCCAAGTTGTCTTATTTTCGGATAATTCAATTTTTTTCATATTGATCATAGATGATTGAAGGCATTGGCCGATGTGAGGTGAAGCAAATCATAATAAAAAGAAAATCAGTTTATTCCAGTATTTGTCAATAAACCACATGATTTTATTTCACGCTTCATTGGTTGGCTCATTATTTTGTCACTTTATATTGACGAACTGATGACTTGTTCAACTGGAAATTATGAGGAAATCCTTTATACAGCGTAATCGTTATGATGAATGAGCGACGTTTCAGTCGATTTTGTTGTTAAAATGAAATTATTGAAAATGAAGCGCTCTAAAATGAAAATATGCAATTGTTTCGAAAATGTTTCAAAACTCAGTTGGTTTCATATAATGGAAATTCAAGGTGAAGGACAATATACTTCTCTTCAAAGAGGCGAAATTGAAGAGATTGGATTTTGAGATTGTCAGATTTTTTCGAAACCTGAAAGATGTGAAATTATCCTAAACTGAAAGACAATCAAACCACTGAGACTTACCATGAAAAATAAATAGAGATTCAGAATTGATATTTGGAAATAAAGACAATATTTTAAGGAAATTTTCTGCTTTGATATTCGCAACCGTCATAGATTGGATAATGAATTTCAATGAGAGAAATCGAGGAATGGAGCCAATTACCATGCCGTTATATTATTTGATGAAGTATGACTGCTGATTTCTCATGTAAATGTAACTTTTCAGAGACTGAATTCATATTTCTATCATTATACAGTGCCCGTCATAAAGTTGGCTACATATGGGAAAAAAAATTGTTATTGAAATTTCTGAGAAACTCTTCGTTTCGTTCGTTTCTGCATGTCTAACAACTGAAAAATCCGCTGTGACTTATATCACGTGACCTCAGATTTAACGGGAAAAAAAAAAGTTGTCTATGGTGCCGAAAAATGGGTCAAATAGACAAGATATCGAAAAAAATTATAAGAAAATGTGTATTGGAATCCAACGAGGACCTCATTTACCAATTTTGAACCATATTGAAAAAAAAACAAAAATATCATTTTATTCTACCCTTACTAAGAAACATTATACATTATTGTTTTATCTGAAACTGTTTTTTATATTATCTGTAATATGGAATAACTTTTCTCATTGTTGATAATCTTTCGATAGCGTCCATCCGCAGGTATATTAGATGTATCTATAAAATTTTCAATATATTCCTTTTATGTTGATTCGATGATAAACTCCTTCCCGTTGTTTCTCTAATTCCTTTACAACAACAATTTATATAAACCACATTGAATCTTAGTCACAGGACCTGCTTTGTTCGTGGCAATATCTTCGAAACAATAATTTTTTGCAGGCCAAAAAATTGTGTTTTTTTTATCGCTAATGACTTGTTATTAGAATTCAGTTGAAATCATCGAAACAGCTGCACGTTTACTGTTTTGAATCATAGAGGGAATCATTCTAATTCAATCGTGACTATATTCGTGAGTTTCGATAAAGCATAAAAGGATTGTTTCCATTTCCAATATGTGAACAAGCAAATAAATTGTGGTGATTATTTTTATATCTTCTATTATGAGAGGTTATACAAAATTAACTATTGACTTTGAGTATGCTGATAGCAGTTATGGAATAATTTTAATTTCCCACATTATAAGCTGGACAAAAAATGTTGAAAATACATCATCGTATGATCGATATTTCCTAAATTTTACACATTTTTAATAAAAAATTTTTGGTTTCTCTCCAATGAATTTAAAATTGAAATAACAATGAATGAACTTTCGACTTGTATACTTCAAGATCATATTTCCTTATTTTCTTGATAGGTATATAGAAGAGAAATACGACAAAAAATCAGTTGAACTAATCGATACAAGTGCACGTTTACTGGTTTTGAATCACGAATAAATCATCCTAATTCAATCGTGGATATTTTCGATAAAGCATAAAAGAAATGGTTATATTATTAAAAAAATTTTATACTTTGATACCAATGATGGAATAATTTTGATGACATTGTATGCTGGATAAAAATTGATTATGACGCATGTTCAATATTTTCACTAATTTTTTTATTATAATATTTCTCTAAAACGAACAGAAAAATGAGATACCAGAATTCCCGATCAAATTATATATAGCAACACTTCTGCTCAGATTTTCCTTATTATCTTACCATATAGAAAAAATGAACTAACTGACTGAACAAAATATTTATCGCTGTATTTCCAAACGTGATCCTGCAATTTGAAATGCATATCCTTCTGGAGTGTAGATAGGAATAGATAAAGTTTTTCAATTATTCATCCAAGAGAATATTCATTCAATTGATCATATTTCGAAAACTGGTAGGTTTTTCAATAAATGTTTATTCGATTTGTTATGAAAATGAACAGGATGTTAATAAACAGTATCTCGACTCAAAGATAAACTTTATCATATCTTCCACCGTTCATTCATTTTCATAATTATGTTTATGTTACTGGAAATCTTATATTTCTATTTTCGAATCCAGCCAAAGATATACATAGTTGAGGCAAGTGTCGATTAGATAATTAATTTAATTACTTATTTAACATGAAGAACTCCTATGACATTTTGGGGCACATAGGATGTTTTTATCGAGACATAAGCATCTCTTGGTATCACAATGCTTTTTGCAGCTGCATTCGACGAATTCCTGGCCCGATCCTGAGGTTCGTAAGTTTGCAACAGATCCGAGTATCATATCTCGATCTGGAAAATCATCTTCACACAATAATTGTCGCTCACCCCACACCGCGGTGAACCCTCAAATACATATTAAGCCGAATACTATTTTATACATTGCCTGAATGTTTCAGATAGTCTACAGAATGCCTAGGAATTCTAAGGTATATGATATAGATTGCCGGTAACATATATAATTTTTCTTTTCTTTTTCTTTGAATATGTCAGGAGATAAACAAAATATCCGTCAAGGATAAAATAGCAATATCCCTCAAATCCATGGAAAACAGAAATGGGCATAATTACATTGATTGAATAAACTGCGGTTGAAATAATAATTCATTGGGTAATGTGGATATTAGAAATGTTAACTTAAAAAATTTTACTATTTCTCGAAAATATATTATTTCTCTCATTAATATATTTCAAACGCTTTAAACTGTACAACAGTTCGTTCAACAACTCTTTCAAGTTTTATTTTTGAGGTTGGTACTCTTGTGCTGGTAGAAATAATTCAGATGAATTTCTTCAGCTTATTGTGATTCATTTATTTTTTGCCTGGCGCTACTATATCATAAGAGCTTACGCCATAATTTTAATCAGTAAAAACAAAAAAAAAATTTCTCATATATTATTAAGGATGCGAAAATGGTCATATATTTTCTGAGTGTTCCGAATTTTTACTAGATAATATTGTAGTGATTTTTCACGAAGATATTGAGAAAAAGGTAATGAAAAATTGTAACTATCATATGAATACACCAAACGGTGGATTTGCAAATTTTAAATTTGGAATGCAGGTCCTTTTCGGAGTATAGATGGGGGAATAGAAGTTTTCAATTATTTAACTGAGGACATATTCACTCAATTGATGTCTTGAAAACTAATCATTTTTCTTTCAAGAAACGCCGAAACACTATTTTCCATAGTAATGTATATAATTTAAATTGATTTTTTCAATATGTCAGGTGATATTATAAAATTTCCATCAATGATAAAATAGCAATGTCCCACAAATCCATAAAAACTGGCATAATTCCATTGTTAGAAAAGAGATAAACGGGGGTTGAGAAAATAATTGATTGGTTACTAATAATCTTTGAAATGTTATCGGAAAAAATGGCCTTTTTGAATCAATATCTCGGAAATTGTTTTTATTTTGTATAAAAGATGACTTGGTACATCAGTAGGTATATTATGAATACGTAATTGAATTTTTTGAATAGTTTTGTGTTCGTTCAATAATTCTATCAAATTTTCTTTTTGAGGTTGATCCGACTCTTGTGATGGTGGAAACAATGCTGAATACATTTCTCCAGCTTTCGAATATTATATTTATTTATTTTTACCTTGCGTTACTATAGCATGGAGGAGCGCTTCCACCCTGTCATTCCTAATCTTTAAAAACCAAAAATATTAATTCACTACATAATTATTCAAGGAAGCAGAAAATGTGTAGGAGATTTTTTCATTGCTCCAAATTTTTCTAGATATTATTGTGGTGATTTCTTATGAAGCCATTGAAAAAAGGAGTGAACAACATACTATAATTCATTATATTGTAAGCATTCACTTCAGTTATTCAACAATTTTAATCATCATACATACATTAAGAACGTGTTTTTCAATTTCCACTCAATTATAGAACTACCACATCATTAGACGTCAATGGGTGTTTTCTTTGGTTAACATTTGGAACAAACTCATTATCTAGAGGATCTTCAAATGAGTACGTCTATTCTTCTGTTTCCCTGAACAAATTGATACCATCTGTGAATTTGATTCCTTTACGATGGAATAGCAATTTGCTAATACTCTTCTATTTAAATTTTCATCCGAGATGTCAGATAAAAATAATTGAATCACAGGTCACAATGATTAGTTTTTAATGGATATGATAATATGAGAACAACTGGTGTCGTACGGAAGGATGTGATATTAACCATGTTTTCAAATATATATATATATATATATATATATATATATATATATATATATATATATATATATAAAGTTAAAATATATAAATTGAACCACAAAATGGTAGATCACAGGGGAAAAACAACTACTTTCCTAGCTGATACCACGCAGAACGTTGAATGATATTCACCTGAAAATCCATGCAAAATTCCATATAAATGGAAATTTATTGCAAATGTTTCCTTCTGATAAGCTCGATTATGTTCAATTTATGTCGTGTTCGCCTAACAATCCACATAACGGTTTCAGACTTTTTTGGCCCTCATCAGTACGGAGTAGTCACCAGCTGAAGGTCCGAAGAGCTCTCGCTGAAGCGAGACACAACGTTAACAAATCATCATCGAACTTAAAACATCTATAGGTAAGCCGGAAAAGATAACTTTTAACTGGCGGTACCTAGTGACAGGAAGAAACACTCCGTACATCTCCCACCTCGATGGGATTCTAAATGAAAGATTCCTTTTTAGTAGGAGTGGCAAGCCTGACTAGCAAATCGTTAACAACGTGAGAAGTAAAAGCCATGTGAAGAGTGGAATGAAATAGAAAAATCGATAAATCGAAGAACACAGTCTATTTTCACACAAGGATTCAATGTAAATTGAACCACAAAATGGTAGATCACAGGGGAAAAACAACTGCTTTCCTAGCTAATACCACGCAGAACGTTGAATGATATTCACCTGAAAATCCATGCAAAATTCCATATTAATGGAAATTTATTGCAAATGTTTCTTTCTGATGAGCTCGATTATGTTCAATTTATGTCGTGTTCGCCTAACAATCCGCATACCGGTTTCAGGCTTTTTTGGCCTTCATCAGTACGGAGTAGTCACCAGCCAGAGGTCCGAACAGCTCTCGCTGAAGCGAGACACAACGTAAACAAATCATCATCGAGCTTAAAACATCTATAGGTACGCCGGAAAAGATAACTTTTAACTGGCGGTACCTAGTGACAGGAAGAAACACTCCGTACATCTCCCACCTCGATAGGATTCTAAATGAAAGATTCCTTCTTAGTAGGAGTGGCAAGCCTGACTAGCAAATCGTGAACAACGTGAAAAGTAAAAGCCATGTGAAGAGTGGAATGAAATAAAAAAATCGATAAATCAAAGAACACAGTCTATTTTCACACAAGGGTTCAATATAAATTGAACCACAAAATGGTAGATCACAGGGGAAAAACAACTACTTTCCTAGCTAATACCACGCAGAACGTTGGATGATATTCACCTGAAAATCCATGCAAAATTCCATATAAATGGAAATTTATTGCGAATGTTTCTTTCTGATAAGCTCGATTATGTTCAATTTATGTCGTATTCGCCTAACAATCCGCATACCGGTTTCAGGCTTTTTTGGCCCTCATCAGTACGGAGTA
Source organism: Gonioctena quinquepunctata (assembly GCA_018342105.1). Lineage (NCBI taxonomy): Eukaryota > Metazoa > Arthropoda > Insecta > Coleoptera > Chrysomelidae > Gonioctena > Gonioctena quinquepunctata. The sequence goes on along the minus strand of JAFIRS010001683.1, from coordinate 96,755 downwards.
GTCACCAGCCAAAGGTCCGAAGAGCTCTCGCTGAAGCGAGACACAACGTAAACAAATCATCATCATATATATATATATATATATATATATATATATATATATATATATTATTATATATATATATAGTGGAAGGGTAGTCGTTGCTAACTAGTTAGGTGAAAAGCTCCTAGATATTGGGGTGTGCAGCAAAATAAAAAGTTTATTCCTTGAGGGACACTACTATGAAGAAAATTTACAATGATTAAAGTAATAATTAACTCACAGCTTCGTTGAGATTAGTTTCTGAGTTGTTCATGAAACTTCTTCATGAATTGTAGGATGGATTTTAAGTTCAGAACTTGAAGTTAGACAATTTTAAATGTTCTTACAACTTCAAGTTCTGATCTTACAATTCACCCTGCATTACACGAAGAAAATTCATGAACAACTTAGAAACTAATCTCAACAAAGCTGTGAGTTAATTATTACTTCAAGGTCCTAAGGACACACAATCATTGTAAATTTTCTCCATTGCAGTACCTATATATATATATATATATATATATAAATATGTTTATATATATATACATATATGTATAGATATATATATATATATATATATATATATATATATATATATATATATATATATATATATAGTGTGTTCCAGCTAAAACTTGTCACCCCCTTATAAACGAAATCATAGAAAACACTAAAATCGCCCAAATCCTCAATTTTTTTATTTCGAGGGGAACAACTCCAGCAAATACGTCATCATTGTGCTATCAACCCCCTCACCCCAGCCCTTGCTACTTCAGAATCCAATAGGACTACCATACTTGCGATAAATCATTTTGGAGGGACTTCAATCGCAAACACATCGGTGTAAGCAATTGAGAGGCAATCAGGTGTTGTGGATGTTTCAATAAAAAATAGGTAAAAATCAAAATGTTTTTTCTCATTACCTGAAAACATACATTACGAGTTTCACATTATTCCGAAATTATTGAAGGAAATTTGCTGACAATAATAATTTCTAGGCTATGTGTTGGTTCCGAAATCACTGTTGAAACGCACTGTATTGAAAAATATTAGGAGTTTTTATAAAAACCCTTGTTTTTGTACGCATATCTTTGGTTAAGCCTTGGTTTATTGTTGAATTAAGTTTACTTTATTAAATTGTGTGAAAAGTGTCGAGAATGGCTTATACTATGAAAGAAAGAAGAGCAATTTTACGTATTTTAAAAATGAACGAGGTGCTAGAGCTACAGCTCAACTTTTCAGTAAAATTGAAATTCATCCAGGCATCAGTACGTGATACGAGTGATGCATACGTTCAGGGAGTCAGGATTGTGCAAAATAAAAAATTGAACGAGCAGAGTCTACGAAAATAAAGAGATCGCTGTTGCAGTTATAGGACATGCAGTGATGGACAGTATTCAATATCTGAGACAACTTGAGACTATTTCTTGAATTTCCAAAAGCAGCATACAATATTTCATTGATGTCAACCTCAACGGACACAACTATCTTGAACTTCTTGATAGTACTGTGAACCCCGCAATCACTCAGCTACTTGAAGGCGATGATAATCTACTTGAAGGTCAGCTCACCTTTCCTTCACATTTTGTTGCACCTATACGTCAATTTTTAAATGACAATTCCACAGGAAGATGCATTTGAAGGGCGAGGACCAATAGAATGGCCTGTGAGATCTCTTAATTTATCACCCTTAGACTTTTTTTATTAGGACATTTGAGATCCAAAGCTTGTATCACACAGCCCAATTCCCTTGATGATCTACGCAGAATAACTGTAGATGAGTGTCGTGCAGTGACTTCAAAAATGTTTAGAAATGTGCGAAGACATTTCCAACATTGGCGCACCCAGGGGGGGAGCCATGGGGCCGCATCCGCCTCCTACGCCTTGAGATTTTTGATAGTTACAAAAAAAAAAAGAGATTTGTACTATAGATAATAATTGTAAAATAAGCCTTCCTGTTGGATAGAATTCAGCAACGTTATATTTACAGTTTATTATATATATTTTATGAACACATTGTATTATATGTAGGTGTATAAATGTTGACAATTGTTAATGTCAGATTGAATAATATATATTCTGAAGTTCAGTCAGAAGTAATTTCTTGCTACCAAATAACTAAAATAACCAATAGGTTATGGGCTCAGGCCATTTCTAGTTGCGAAATAATATATTGTATTGATATACCACTAACAATGGCATCAACATTCGCACACATCGAAAAATTGTGTAAAGAAAATTTCGATACCTGGCGTATACAGATGGAAGCAATCCTAATCAAAAATGATCATTGGTCGTATGTGAATGGTGAATTGAAAGAACCAGTGGACCAAGAAGAGAAACAAATTTGGAAGAAAATAGATCAAAAAGCGAAAGCTGACATTATTTTGGCAATGCAATCGTCAGAACTTTGTAATATCAAAAACTGTTCCACATCAAATGAAGTCTGGGAAAAATTGAAACAAACATACAAATCTCAGGGACCGGCCAGAAAAGCAACGTTATTGAAACAATTGCTTTTCACAAAAATGAAAGAAGGTGATACTATGACAGATCATCTGAATAATTTTTTCAATGTAGTCGACCAACTGAGAGAAATAGGAATCAATGTTGAAGATGACCTCCTATCCATATTGATGTTATATTCCATTCCCAATACATATGAAAATTTTCAATGTGCGATTGAAACAAGAGACGAATTACCTAAGCCCGAGATGTTGAAGATTAAACTAATTGACGAATTCAATTCAAGAAAAGAATCCGACAAACAAGAGGCAACACAAAAAGTTCTATACACGAAATTCACTAGTAAGTGGTGTAAACAAAATGAAATCATGACCAGACGAGCAAGAAGAATTACAAAAGCAACAGCAATGAAGAAAATAAAAAGTTTTTCCCTTTCAAGTGTAACTACTGCCGTAAATATGGACATAAAAGTTCAGATTGTAGATTGAAAGTTAAAAATGAAAGACACGAAGCATCTAAGGCAGAAGGAATTTCTGAAGTAGATGAAGAATTGTTCATGATTTCGGAAGGTACAAATATAACAGAAGAAAATTGGATGGAGTACATTACAAGAAATGAATGGGGCTTAGATAGCGGTGCAACATCACATATGTGCAATGACAAATCGAAATCAACAAATTTTCATACGTTGAATAATCAAAAGGTTTGTCTGGCTATCAATAAAACAACAAATATTCTTGGAAGGGGAACTGTAAAGATAACAGTAGATAATGGACCATCAGGAAGAAGAACCATAAATTTGGAAAACACTCTATTTGTACCTGAACTGAAAACAAATTTAATTTCAATTTCGAAAGCAACATCTAGAGGAAAGATTACAAAGTTTTTGAAAAATCATGCTGAAATCATCAACGAAAATGGTGAAATTGTCTTGGAAGCTGAAAGAAGAGGTGAATTATATCATATTCAGCAAGTTGAAGAAAACGCGTCTGTAGCGGAATCATCGAACCTCAGTGAAATTCAAAAATGGCATTATCGTTTTGGCCACCTCAACGAAAAGCAATTGAAAACTATCAATTCGAAAAACTTGGTAGCAGGTATAGAATTCAATCCTTCGGAGAACTTGAATGAATGCGAAATTTGCATCAAAAGTAAGCAAGTAACGTGTCCATTTCCTACATCGTACTCAAAAACGGAAGGTGTATTAGATCTGATACACTCTGACATCTGTGGCCCTATGAAAAATCTGTCTTTGGGGGGTGCACGGTATTTTGCTACTTTTATAGATGATAAATCCAGAATGGTACAGGTATATTTTCTGAAGTCAAAAGATGAGGTGAAAGAAGCATTTTTAAAATTCAAAAATTATGCAGAAACAGAGACTGGGAGAAAAATAAAAACCTTGAGAACAGATAATGGTTTGGAGTACTGTGGAAGAGCGTTCGGAAAAATTTTGGAAGAAAATGGAATAAAAAGAGAATATTCAACAGTTTACACGCCTCAGCAAAACGGTGTAGTTGACCGAATGACCGTACCCTCGTTGAAATGGCTCGATGCATGCTAGAACAATCGAAATTATCGAAAAATTTCTGGGCAGAAGCTGTATCAACTGCAGCGTATATCAGAAATCGATGCCCTACTCCAAGTTTGGAAAATAGCATCACACCTTATGAAATTTGGAATAAGAAAAAGCCAGTTGTAGCCCACTTCAAAATTTTCGGCTCTAAAGCATTAACATTGATTAAATCTTCGAAAACGAAATTTGAACCAAGATCAAAGAAATGCACATTTATAGGATATTCAACAGAATCAAAAGCCTATCGTTTGTGGGATCTGGAAGACAATAAAGTTATAGTTAGTAGAGATGTTAAATTCATTGAAACCGGAATGATAAAAGATGAAGAAGAAGAAGAAAAAGGAGAAATGAATAATTCCATATTCTTCGACATCCTGAAAGCAAAGGAGACATATTCTGAAGAAAGAGTACAAGAAGATGATACTCATGATCAAGGAGAAAACAGCGAAGAAAAAGATAACGAAAACATCGATGATAAAAAAAATAAAATTAATAGGCCAGAAACATTGTAAAGAGAGGACGGGTAGACCGAAGATATTGAGAGATGGTTCGAAAGGCAGGCCAAGGAAAATATATAATATGGTTGAAAGTATGGAAGAAGTAAAAATGATATCCGAAGAAATAGATAATCCTACTCTCGAAGAAGCTTTGAATGGGGAAAATTCCAGAGAATGGAAAAATGCGATGAATGAGGAATTTCAGGCCCTGGTGAAAAGTAGAGCATGGACTTTAGTTGAGAAACCTGAAAATCGGAAAATTATAGGATGCAAATGGGTTTTAAGAACAAAATATAAAGCAGATGGAACTATAGAGCGTAGAAAAGCACGTCTAGTTGCAAAAGGGTACGCACAGCAGCCAGGGGTGGATTTTCATGAAACGAGTTCACCAGTGACACGACAGAGCTCTATAATAATCCTTCTTTCTTTGTCAGTCGAGTTGAAACTTACCCTGTATCAAATGGATATTGTTATGGCATATATCAATGGAGAGCTTGAAGAAGATATTTTCATGTATCAAGCTGAATTATTCATACAACCAGGTTCAGAGGAGAAGGTTTATCATTAAAACAAATCCATTTATGGTTTGAAACAGTCGGGAAGACAATGGTACAAGAAACTAGACCACTATCTTCAAACTGTCATAGGACTAAAACCTTTGGGAAGCGATAAATGCGTATATATTTTGAAACAACATGACACTATTCTGATAATTGCAGTATATGTTGACGATTTGATTGTTGCAACAAATGACATCAACAGTTATAGAAAATTAAAAGAAGATTTGGGTACAGAAATTCAGATAAAGGATCTGGGGTATCTACATTATTGTCTTGGGATTGAATTTAATCAGAGTAAAACTTTGAATTCAATCGTTATTTCACAGAAAAATATACCATAGACATTTTGAAAGAATTCAACTGATGGAATGTAAAGCAGTTTCTACTCCAATGGATGTTAACACTAAACTGACAAAAGATATGAACCCCAAAACCGATGAAGAAAGGATGGAAATGATGCAAATACCATATCGCCAAGCTATTGGGTCTCTATTGTACCTAGCAACTAGCACAAGACCTGACATATCTTTTTCTGTCAGCGCACTTAGCCAATTTAATAATGATCCAGGAACAGCACATTGGTGTGCGGTGAAAAGACTGTTGCGATATCTGAAGGGAACTCAAGATTTCAATCTGACATTCCGAAAGTCTGAAAAATCATTGCATGGATATGTTGACGCTGATTGGGGAGGAGATCTGAATGACAGACGATCTTACAGCGGCTTTATTTTTATTTTGTCCGATTGTCCAATTTTCACGAAATCCCTTAGCAGTCCTACTCTAACTAAGCATTTGAAAACTTTAGGCATAATAAGGCAATCCACGTTGAGAGGGGTGTTGGATAGAATTCAGCAACGTTATATTTGCAGTTTATTATATATATTTTATGAAACATTGTATTATATGTAGGTGTATAAATGTTGACAATTGTTAATGTCAGATTGAATAATATATATTCTGAAGTTCAGTCAGAAGTAATTTTTTGCTACCAAATAACCAAAATAACCAATACTTCCTACTAATAGCGGAACGATGACCGACGGTGTAATCCGAATAACGAATTTGATTACTCTTTCGAGTCAATAGTCAATCAAAGTTGGTTAACTATACAATAAATCCCAATCCCATACAGATTTGAACATTTTACTACATAAAATAGTATTTTTGCGGCTAAAATATTATTGTTGAAATACCAGAATACCAGCATATAATTAAGTAAATTTGTGTAAGATGTAAGAGTAAAGTAGAGAGTAAGTGAAACTACTAACTACTGAAAATTAATATATATTATATGACCTTAATATAATTACGTAATTGTAAATAATAAACATATTTTTCAGAAAAACATGAGTGAGAGACAGGCATCTTTACTCGGATATTTGGAAACTAAAAAATCTAAGTGACAATCAAACTGTAACTTCAATTACATCGCAAGAAGCAATTTTTGAGACCCCCATCATATTTGCAAGGAAATCTCAATCCAGAAAAAATGATTGGAAGACTTGCTCAGGAAAAACTCCGTCTGGATTTTGTTCTTTAATAGATTATGTGAAAGTTTTATATTATGTTCATATCTGAGGAGTAAATTTTGTTTCTGATAGGTAAATGAATGTTTTGTTTTATATTATGTTTACATTTAATGAATAAACCATTTTTTCCATTTTCGTGACTGAAATGTGACATATTACAACTCAAAATAGTGAGAGAAGTTGTACTTTCAACCACTAGTGATTGGAAAATTTCAATCACAAGTGATTAAAACTGTTACCTAGGTTACCAATAAACAACCATCATACACATTTCTAATAGCGCAGCAACGGTGTCGAATTATTCGTATCGAGTAGGCTGGTTTCCAAATGAAATGCAACACAAGCAACGGTAGCGCACATTTTTATTCTCAGTAGGCTGGTTGCAAATTTTTATCGACAAGTCAATGACACAATACTTATTCATGCAACAAGTGCGCCCTTGAACGCAAACGTTCACATTTCGAACCTGTAATATGATAACATTTCAGATAATGACAAAAAAACTCATTGCGATTCACACTTATTTTTCATTTAAACTTCCACAACACCATATCGATTCCCGATTGCATTACACCGATGTGTTTGCGATTGAATTATGTTCAAAATGATGAATCACAAGTATTGTAGTCCTATTGAAGATTTTGAAGTGGGGGGTGCTGCGGGTGAGAAAGTAAGAACAATGAGGACATATTTAGTGGAAGAGTCCCCCCTCGAAATACAAATCGACGGTTCTGAGCGATTATCACAGCTGGGATACTTTTTCTATATAACGAAACCTACAAGGAATCCCATAGCTCTTCCTCCAATATAGAACATATATATGGTACGATTTCTGACAAGTTCAAAACCAACGATAAAAAACTGAGCTACTAGATCTTCAAAACAAATCTAACATAAATTAAAAAGTTTAAAAAACTGTTACCCGACTACGGTATAAATAAAATTAACTTAAAATTAAGAAACAAGTTAGGTGTTGATTGCTATCATCATTTTATAGAGTAGATGAGTCTTTTGATTTGATATGTTAGATATTCCTGTTTATTCAGTTCTATTGAAGTCTCCTGGCAGTTTCACATCAATAACGTTATAATTCAATTCAAGGGCCATGGTCGTGCGTTGTCAACTACAAAAAGTAAACATTATAATTTGCTGGACAAATAAAATCAATGGATATACCGTCAATAAATAATAAAAAATACGCACGACCACGGCATTTGAATTGAATTATAACGTTATTGATGTGAAACTGCCAGATGACTTCAATAGAACTGAATAAACATATAGTAGGGGAGACCGGGGAAACTATGGGCACGGGGACCCAGCGAGCACAAAAATATCTCAGATATGTTAAAGTACCAGATTTTGAGACATTGTACATCCACTGCGATGTTCTGTTTTTACATGAATAGAACTATTATAGAATAGCCAATGTCCACCGCAGGTGTCGATTTACAGAATGTCCCTGAGATGTCACAAAAAGATCTTGTCTCAAGTTTTTTGATAGATTGATTTGTTTTGCGCACATAAAATCGCTGTAAATAAAACTTTTGTTATTTATTTGGACATTTGGAGGTATCACATTCTTTTTGAAATTGAGTTTTTCTCAATTCTGATACCACATGAATGTATCCCTATTTTAGGATCATGTAATCTAAATGGAGATTTTTCTTGATAAAATGAACTTGCCACATTCTGAGTGAAACTTTTCCATCAGTTTATTCTGTTAGGATGATAGTGTTGAAGTTGAATCAACATATCAAATCAACAGACTTGTCTACTCAATAAGATAATGATAGCAATCAACGCCTAACTTGTTTCTTACTTTTGAGTTCATTTATTTTTTTCCGTAGTCAGGTTACAGTTTTTCAAATGTTTTATTTTATTTTGAACTTTTTCGTTTCAACCTTTGATGCGACAATACATTGAAGAACGATATGATAGCGCGGGTAATAGATTCCTAATTATTAAACAATCTATACTAGGACAATCATGATGAAAAATTGTTCAGTGTACGGAAAATGATAAAGTAAACCCCCCTTTACCCTATTATCAGTTATTTTAGAAATGAAGATAAATAATTATGGACGAATTTGATGTGCTTGAATTTTCATTCATTCATTCATTCAGTCTGTTCAATGTAGGTGCACGGAATCGATCGTTAATGACCCCCATTAACGTTCAATTTATCTATTAACGCATGATTGTGATATATGCAGCCAAACATACACCGAAATAGACCATTAATAACCTATAAATGGTCGATTTCTCTATTAATGCATCATTGTGGTATAGGCAACTAGTCATACAAGTATTTACGGAATTATAAATCAACGGATGTAACTGAATTTTTCGAATTACACAAAAATCTTCGCAGAGATATCAAGAAAAATATCGCCATAGCACACTCCAATTATATTCGAACAGCGGAAAAAGATTTAACAGATGAACACAATTAGGAGCAGCTCAGCTATTCCTGATTCTCTAAACTATGAAAATAGTAGCCTGTCTGATCCTCAACGTATAGTCGATGCTTCTGCCACCTACTCTGAATCTGCTTCCATTAAATCATCCAATTATCGACAAACCGAAAGCATTGATAATTTCAACACACCAACTTTGTCCATTCCTAAAATAACTGAAGATGATGTGCTGAAGTCTTTAAAAAAATGTAAACCAAGAATGACAACGAAACCTGAAGGTATTCCATCATTTCTCCTGAAAGACTCTGCTGTAATTTTCGTCAAACCTTTATCCATCATTTTCAATCTAGCACTGTCGAAACTTTGATTTCTGAATGTCTGGAAATATTGTAAAATATGTCCTGTCCTCAAAAAGGGAGACAAACATATGATTCAAAATTGGAGACCAATCGTTATACTATGCAACTTCAGTAAACTCTTCGAAATGGTCATATTTGATATTATATATGCACATGTGAGATGTCAGATTGTCGTTAATCATCATGGATTTCGTTCGACCACAAGTAATATTACATACATTACTCAATACAGAAGCTTTGAATATATCTTCCCAGGTTGATGGTATTGTATACTTTTCAAAAAACTAATTTCGGTTGGTTTGACTGACAACCTTACACTCTTTTTGGAGTCTTAACTAACCGAAAGACGTTTAAGAGTTCAATACCGCGGTTTTGAATCTGTCGAAATAATCGCTACCTCTGGTGTTCCTCAGGGATCTGTATTAGGTCTTCTGCTGTTTATTATATTTATAAATGACATTTGTCTTAGGTAAGATTCTGGAATTCTATTATATGCAGATGATTGTGAGTCATTTCGTCAGATTTCCAGTGTAAACGACTACAAAAAGATATCCAAAAGTTGAATTTATGGTGTGAAGCGAACTCACTTTCTCTTAACATAAAGAAAGGCAATTTTTCCTCCTTCAGTCGCCAAAAGTCATCCACTGAATATCATTATACAATAAATGGAAACTTGCAAAAATTGGAAGAATTCAAAGCTCTGGGGTTCATCTTTGACAAAAAATTCACATTCACTCATCACATAAATACTATTCTTTCAGATGGCTTCAAAATCCTCGGTTTTATCTTACTTACTTACTCCTTCTCAATGCGCTTGTGAGATCAAGATTTGAGTGTTGCTATGTCGTTAGGAATCCTTGTTACAACATGCACGTCATAAATTTAAAGACTATTCAGAGACGATTCTTGAAGTACATTAGTTTTAAGTGTGATGGATTCTATCCAAACCGAGGTATTCCGTATGGAGTGCTACTTTCGAGATTCCAGGTTCACTCTCTAGACAATCGTCATAAATACGTATATTATTTTTACACAAGGTTATATTATCTATGATTAATTGTCCATACTTACTTGCACATATAAATCTGTATGTTCCCAGGCTATCTGTACGTAATAGTAATAGATTTTACCTCCCATTTCCTCAAACGAATGTACTTACACGATCTCCATTGTATAAAATATGTTTTGATCATTTGTCAATCTAGAATAACGTAGATATCTTCAACCACAAGTCAACTGACATCAGAATAGCTATTTTGCGATCATAATGATTCTTACTGAACATATAATATAATAATAATAATAAATTGTCTTTATTCATATCGTCAAATATTCAACAACATTCATTACATTGAATTAAATATAAATTGAATATATTAACAATATACATAGGCCCGGATTCAATCGCCCCTATACGAAGATAATGGTGACTGCTGTTCTATATAGTTCATATTTGTGGTGATGTATATAAACTTTTTTCTCGCAAAGTTTTTTTCAGTTCATACACATCATTGCTCTTATTATTTACTTTTTAGGAAATAAGTTGTTTTTTTTCATGTACATTAGGATTATCTTTGTATACAGGGTGTTCCAAATTAAGTCGGCACCATTGCCAACTCCGTTATTATTGATGCTACGATTTCGGTTAAATGGGCAAACTGGTAGCATTTTTTGTGGCCTTCTCGATGCTGAAAACAAAACAAAAATTGACAGTCGCGTTGTCATAATATTTCATAAAATGATATTTTTTTCAATGGAACATCCTATATTTTTTCATGCATTTCGATTTGTAATAACATTCTCAACAATAAAGCTCATTTGACTTTTTTTCGTAAAGGTGAAAATAAGACAGTTGTATTAATAGGAAACATTTATAACAAACGGGTTTGATAAAGCGCTATAAAATATCGAGTAAATGTTCAAAAACACCGCCTTCTTGTTGAACACATATTTGGGCCCTTCTATTGACACTACGTGTGGCATTCAACACAGTTCGGCCATCAATTCTATTAATTATAGTTTCAATATTATTTTTCATTTCCTCTACATTATTATGTTTTATTTTGTACACGTCATTTTTCAGAAATCCCCAAAAATAAAAATCTAGAGGTGTCATGTCTGGTGAACGAGAGGGCCACTTAACAGGACCATTTGTAGCAATCCATCTGTTTCCAAAATAGCCTCGCAGCAGTCGTTTTACGCCACTGACATTATGTGGTGGTGCTCCATCCTGCTGAAAATAGATCATCTGACGAGCCTCCAGATCAAGATCATCGGAAAACTCTTCCAACATTCTTGTTAATAAATCAATGTAACGGGGTCCGTTCAAAGAACCATGGTAGAAGAATGGACCGATAATTCTGCCTCTAAATAGACCACACCAAACATTAATACTAAATCGTCTTTGCGGATTGTGGATCCATTTCTAGGATTATGTCTACACCAATGATGAGAATTATCTCTATTATACATCCCACGATTTGAAAAATTAGCCTCATCGCTCCATATAATATTTCTATTGAAGTTTGGATCTTGTCTGCATTTATTCATAAACCACCGACAAAACCCCAATCGTCTCTCAGGATCACCAGGTTCTAGTGTTTGCACTGGTCTTAACTTATAAGGAGAAATCTTATGTTTCTTCAGAATCCGTTGAATACCAGACAGTGGAACAGCTTTCTCTGGATAAATCTCTGATGGAATTATTTGGATATTCCTCAAAGTAGGATAAAATGTCAATTTCTGTATCTTCAGATATTACAAAATGTTTTTTAGTTCTCCTCTTCTCAAAAACTTTTTCATTGTTCCTGAATCGATGATGAAGCACAGCAAAAAACGCCGATTAGGTAATTCACGATCGGGGAACGAATTGCTGTAGTGTTGGAGTGCTCTTACGCTATTTTTCTGGCAAACCAAGTAGGATTCTAACATATCACATTTTTCTTGATGGGAAAACGGCATTTCGAAAAATATTCGAACAATAGTTGACAGTTACAATAATTTATTACATTGTCATGACATACTTGAGAATATTTGACGAATAGAATTTCAACAAAGTTTCAAGGCAACTTGATTGCTCATAATAATTATGTTTTATCGAATCAAACACATTTTTCCCAACCACATTCATATGACCCTCCAGTATTTTCTGTTCTGTACAAAAACGGCTTCAAAGTTATCATTACAGCACATATTTTGATTCACAAAATGAATGCGGCTACCGAAATGGCTTTAAGATGGAAATTATCGTTTTGTACATTAATACCAAATAGCTTAGTGGTGTCAATTGAGTGGTGCACTTGATGATCACGGGTTTCACGAGTTCACATCCCATCGCAATTTTTTTTTTACTGTCTTATTTTGCTATTAGTAACAAAATATTGTCATTCGTATAAGTACAAAAAATGGGTGTTTGGACAATCATGAGGTTTTATTCGCCAAAACAAAGAAATTTTTTGTACTATTGAAAGAAAGAAATATTTCCACATAAGTCGCTCATTTTCCACTTTAGGAAGAAAAGTGATATGAGCTTTGTTGTTGAGAATGTTATTACGAATCGAAATGGATGAAAACATATAGGGTGTTCCATTGAGAAAAATATCATTTTATGAAATATTATGACAACGCGACTGTCAATTTTTTTTTGTTTTCGGCATGGAGAAGGCCACTAAAAATGCTACCAGTTTGCCCATTCAACCGAAATCGTAGCATCAATAATAACGGAGTTGGTAATGGTGCCGACTTAATTTGGAACACCCTGTATGTCTGTACATTAGGATTCACTCTGTTCAACCTTTCCTGAATGTATTTTTCCCATTCTGTGAATGGCCTCGGCTGTTGAATGCTGTAAATGAATGAATAAAATACACGAATTCAAATATTATTCAAGTTTCCTCCTACTTGAAGCAAATGGACTTCAAAAATTTCACGTTGATCCCAGGAACGAGGTCGACGGAGAAGTTTTGTGATAAACTGGTATATTGAAATGACGATTAATGATCTTGAGATATTTCGATCATTAATCGCCACCATTAATACACTAATTGATTAAATAACTGTAAAATCCGCGCAAAAAAAATGCTATTTGATTCTTTCGATTTTATTTTATTTTTTTGCCCTGAATTTCCACTTTATTGTACCTTATTGGAGTTATTATCAATATGTGAAATTCAAAATTAAAATGTCTATCTAATAGAAATAGAAACACAAAACAGGTGAGGTGGTGATTCTGTTGTTTTTAGACGATTGATCTTCAGAACTGCCGACAGAAAGCGCTAGTATCTGAAATATAGTTTAAAATTGTTTTTCTGTCGCTTGGAATATTTGTTTTGAATATTTAATCTATACTACATTTATATTGATGAACTCACAATTTTCTCCTCTTATATTTGACATCCCACTATACGATAGCAAAAAAAATCAGAGACCTCCATTTTTTTTCAGGTAGTACAAGGTAATTTTGCAAGTATATTAAAAATTCGGGAACAAACTAACAAACTAAGTTACAAAAAAAGTATTAGGATAAATTAAAATTATCTACCGGTTTACTGTGCCACTATTGAGATATATATGGGCGAGAAAGTTTCACTAGCATTCCACATTTCATTATTTTGAGTCTGTGATATGGTTTCGTTATGCAGAACCCCGATAACAGTGAAAAGAATCGGAATCACTTTCTCCATATCCTGTAACTGAAGGGTTGCAGAAACAGTATATTATTCATGACACTATTCTGAGAAGTGTATATGAATCAAGTCAAGCCACAACACAACCGCATGTTACTGGGTTTCAGCAGCATCTCGTGCGATTAATGGGTTACTACTGCCTCGAGATGGAATGTGCATCTCTGAATATTTATATTAAATCGTGATTCATTGGTTAGCAAAAACGAATCCTAATACCGTTGACCTCGATTCGAGTGATGGAATCGAATGTTTTCTTTAAGAACCATATTTGTGAAATTTTCAAATCCTTAGGAAAAACATTCTTGTGGTATTGTAATTGGTATAATTTTTTTTCTATGGCGTAGGTTTCTGGAATTTCTGAACTTTCAATCTCAAAATATGGAAAGGAGCAAACCGTTTACTGAATATAAAGAGTTCAAAATTCAGTATTATTGGAAATTTTGTTTGCATATGTGTTTCGACCTTATTCCCAACATATCTTTTTATTTCATGCGTAGATCGAAACATAACTAAAATCAATTCATACTCAATAGTTGTAAATGTGACATGAACATGCAGAAACTAAAAACCACGGAAATTCAATCGTTTCGCGTAAATGAGGAGCTGAATAATGAAATCAGTTTCTTGAAACTTGAGAAAAGAACGCATTCTGTAGGAGATATGCGATAATTCAAGGCAGGAAAATTCTGACCACCTGAAATGTTATAAAATATTTTCTCTTCAAACAGGTCATATCCTGTTTTAGGTAATTCATTGTATATCCTTTTTTTTTCGATTTCAAATTATAATTAATATTCAATACATAAAATTTCAGATATCGTTTTATATCATAACTGTTTTATTTATAGCGAAAATAAAAAATATTCCTGTGATAATTAGTAATTTATAGTCTGATATT
Source organism: Gonioctena quinquepunctata (assembly GCA_018342105.1). Lineage (NCBI taxonomy): Eukaryota > Metazoa > Arthropoda > Insecta > Coleoptera > Chrysomelidae > Gonioctena > Gonioctena quinquepunctata. The sequence goes on along the minus strand of JAFIRS010001683.1, from coordinate 81,744 downwards.
TTACCTGTATATGTTCAACCACAAACACAGGGAATTTTGTAGGTACACTTTATAATTTTGTTTCTCTTCAATGATTTTGTTCGAGATAAAATACGTGATAGCAATTAACTTCTACTAAAAATATTAATTGATGGGCTTATTAAATGAAAATTATATGGAAAACTTCTACTACTTCTATGTACTCAAACCAAATAAAGACTGGATTATGAAAACCCCATAGTACTAGAAGTCGAAAGAAATGGCTACAAAAGGAATTTTCTCGAAATATTTCATATGAAAACAAAAGATAGGTAATTGTTTAATTAAACAAAAAATCAGGTATTAACAATCTCAGCAAAATTTAAACATATTTATTCAAACTTGAACAGGACGCTTTCGTAACCATCCGAATGAAAAATGTTTCCAAATAATATCAAGTTTGACAAGATCAACACAGTAAAACAATTATAGTTTTGAAAAGTGCTTCCTTATCCTCGTACACACCAAAGAAATCTGTTTTCTGAATGTTCTTATGCTTCATAAATTTCACATTAATCTCTGTACTTTCCATTTCCTAATGGTGAATACAACAAAGTTGAAGATTTATCCCATATGTTGTGTTTAATATTGATTTCTGGAGAACGACGTTTTAATAATATTGAAATGTTTTTAAATTGTGACCAGAATTGTTTTCACTTGCCTGACGATGCTAGTTTTCATTTCTAAATGTTTCAACCTCATGTTAATAAGTACTGCACACTATGTATGAATTATTGTAATGAAAAAAATTATAATAATAATGAAGGTCTTTATTATTTTCAAGTAATATACAAAGAAGTGATTTTATTTCAATGGTAAAAAAACAGATTTTGGAAAATAAAGGGCGAAGTTCATTTTCACTACGAAAATGTTCTTCTACTTAATCCTGATACAGTGTGTCAAGGAGAACATTGCAGTGTTTAGCCTTTTGATTGACAATAGACAATGAGGGAAAAGGGATGATTATCTTTATACTTATTAGTTTTTTGGGCAGCGAGGTAGAGGAATATCTAGACTTTTTTTTTGAATAGTTCGTTTTTATATTGAGTCCTGAAGAAAGTAATGCTGAGTTTCTTTATACTTTCAGGAACGGAGTTATACAACTGGTAAGTGTGGTGAGTAAAGGATCGCCTGAATATTTCAGTTTTGAATTTAGGTGGGGATAATAAACCTGTAAATAGTAGATTCAGGCTATGTATATCTGTCCAGAAAGATATTTGATGGAGCAAATATGTAGGAATTTTAAATAAAACAATTTGATGGTATAAAGTGACTGCGTGATGAATTTTTCTATTTTGCATATTTTACCATCCAATTTGTATTAATTTATGTGAAATTATATGTCTTCTTCTCACACCATAAATTAGCCTGACACAGAAATTCTGCACTTTTTCAATTTTAGTTTTTTAAACAGCTGTTGAGTGTGGACCATATACGGAGTAAGCGAAGTTGAAATGCAATAGAACTAATGCTTCACAGTTTTATTTTGATGTTTCGAAGAAATAAATGGCCTGTTTCCATAGATCAGTTTCAGTGAGCTATATGCACGATGAATCAATTGATTAACATGTTTTTCAAATCTTAAGTCTATGATAATGCCTAGGTTTTTGCTTCTTTAACTATATCGATTGATTCGTTATTAATTTCTATATTAATTAGGAAACTGAAGTCTAGCCTGATTATACATAGGGCCAAATAACATTACTTTTGATTTAGCCCAATTTATCAGTGAACAATTCTCAGAAGCCAACCCAATAAACGTCCCTATTGATAATTTCATAAGCATTATCTGCTAACTGCGGAGGAAAATTATTATATATCTGTGTGACATCAGCATAGACGTGAATCTTACATTGTTCTAGGGATTTAATTGGATTATGGTATAAATCGAGAAAAGCAATGGGCCCAAAATTGAACCTTGTGGCACCCCCGAGTTCAATTTTATATATTCTGACTGTTTTTCACCTTCGTAGATGTCTTGAAAAAGGAAATAAACGTTTTCCGAAAGCTCGACAAGGAACAAAGAGTATTCTTTAATGTCTTTGGCCAATTAAAATCATCAGACTGCAACCCCAAGAAGTTTCAAATCTTTATATATATATATATATATATATATATATATATATATATATATATAAATAAAGATTCAAAACTTCTTCGGGTTGCAGTCTGATTATTTTAATTGGCCAAAGACATTAAAGTAAAGAATACTCTTTGTTCCTTGTCGAGCTTTATTCCCAAGAACGTTTATATATATATATATATATATATATATATATATATATATATATATATATATATATAAATATATATATTCCTGAAAACTTTTTTTCCAAGACCAATTGATCCATAGACCAAAAATAACAAATAAAAGCACTTTCAAATTTCTCCGAATCCTATAACTTTTCTTGAAGCCTTTCTTTTCCTAAAAACCTTATTTGGACTATTACAAACAACAAAAAAGATTCTGTGTTTAATTATATATTCCTGGAAAATTTTCCTTTTTCTAAAAACTTCATTCGGAGTATTACGAACATGCAAAAAAAACAATAAGCCAACAGTGTAACCACTGAGCTGTGTACTCGTTTGGTAATAAATGACTCGGTAGTCTTTTTTCCGCCAAATTTCTTATATACCCGAAATTTTCAATTTTTCGGGATACTTTCCAATTTTTTTTTCCGTATCAATTATCCTCGGGCTATCACGTACATTTAAACGCTCTAAATACATTTGTCCTTCCTCAAAACGAGAGTGAATAAACCTGCAAGTCTCAATCTCATTTTTTTTTAAATGGGTCCAGCCGTTCTCACTTTTTGCGCTTACAGAATAATACTATAATTTTGAAACAATTTTCAATATCAAAAACTCAAAGTTTTCAAAATAATCAACCAAATTCAACGGCTTCCAAAAAAACACACATTATGTAACTTCCGCTGAAACATATAGTGGCGAGCCAACGTGTTCATATAGAGAAAAAGAAAAGAAACTATATGGATCTGACAACCCTTGATGCATAAGTCATACTCACCTCTGTGGGTAATTCTAACGTTCATATAATTGTAAAATTCCATAAATTAAAACAAAGGGGCTAACTCCATTAAAATTCACCGATACCTCAAATAAGCTATTTGATGATTTTATGTTCACAAGCCTGATTACTTTGTTTTATTCAAATCCAAGTGTGCTCAATTAACATCATATTTCCATTTAAAGAGTCATACAAAAAATGCGACATAATCTGTTTCACTGACCATTTCACTAAAACTTTTACTATGTTTTCTGCCAATTAGAAATTGACGCTGAACTGAAATAAAACAAATGTAGACATATTCCATTAGAAAATGCGAAAAGCAGCATGCGATACAAAGTTGCAATCAACTCATAAAATAAAAAGAGAGCAAAATTACTTATGATCGCCTGTAAACAAACGACAGTATGTAGGACGGATGTTGGTATTTTGTAGTTCGAACAAAAGAGCAAAAAGCCTAATGGCATACATCATTTAAGTGGAGAATGAATCAGATTCAGGTTATCGTCGATATGTTGAAAAAAAGCAATTTCACCGATAGCTTTTTGCACTACATTTCATTTGTAATTCAGTAAACGTGTTCAAATTACTGGCTTGGTACGCACGAGTGATTCTTCTTGTTATAGATCGCACAACGCACTTCAGAATGTGGTGTTTTCGTCGGTTTGTGGGTTATTCAAGTGGCTTTTCGGAGAAAATCAGGAGAAATATAGCAAGCGAGGGTTATTGACAAGAAATTAAATAAGTTTTTTCTTCTCAACATTTTCTTTGTAGAACCCAATTTTATGGATATTTTCGCGATTGTTGTACAATTTATGACAAACAAAAATAACGAGAGTAATATTGTAAAATTCATTCGCAATATAAAACATCCGACACATTTGCGAACAGAAAAACAAAGTTGACAGAAGGTATCAAATACTCATGTCCGATTTTCAAAATGTCTTGACATCATGCACCTTGGGTTGGAGAGAATGAACTCTTTCAATGCCTTCTTGAATATTGTTACCTTTATTATATTTTGTATATTTTCTGGTATGATATTGTATAGTATTGGTGCGAAAAAAAAGTATGACCTTTGTGAAAACGTTTTTAATATCAATGGTGTAACGTAATGGTGTTTCCGGCGAGTAGCATAATTGTGACGTGGGAGTTGTGAATTATTTTTATTTATATGGTATTTATTGCAGCAGCAGAGGAAATATAGTTGTCTTAGGTCCAGTATTCGAGATTTTTTGTACAGGTCGTCTGTTGGGTATCTTGACTTCTTGGTGTAAATTAGTTTTGAAAGTGTCCTTTGTGTGACTTCTTAAGAATGGAGGTGAGATTCCAAACTTGCACCCCAGCCAACTATCGCATATCTGGGGGGTAGCTTCCAACTAAAGAGAAATATGCTCTAGGGGTAGAATATTTTTCAATTTCCTGAATTTGAATAGAACAGTTTATTCAGTTTATTTGTCACATAGGTTATGTGAAGATTCCATTTCAGCTGCGGATCAAAAATGACACCTAGGTATTTAACTTTTTTCATTTGTTAAATGTGTATTGAGTCTGCGTCAACCTTGATTTCTAGTTGGTTGAAAGGAGGGGTATCATAGCTTGCTATCTAGATATTTCTTGATATTTGAAAAGTCTTCTTGTGCCTTTGCATGGATAAATATATATAAATATAAATGTAAAATCATAGGATTGAATTTTCTGAATTATTGGATTTGAAGAAAACAAAATGATTATTGCTGTTTTTGCAGTTTTCGATACAACCTATTAATTTTTTCGGTGGGTTCCCATAACTTGGTACATATATACAAATAAATCATAATTTCAAAGTCTCATTCAACTTCTTGCCATAATATTCTTACTAAAACTTTTGATTGTAGGACAATAATTGTTCTTGAGATACTATTTGGAGTTTTCGCCTATAGGTATATACTGTTAATTTTGATTTATCTGACTCAGATAATTAGTGAGACCTGCAACTGTTGCATTTTTGTAAGTCAATATATTTTTTATAATACCAACATCCATTCCATTTTATTGATTGTAACTGCTATGTTTCCGTTCTTTGGAAAAATATTTAATTTCAAAACTACCGAAGGAAACATCATCAGCTTGTACTTCTCTTGTGATAATTTACCTAATTTAGTACCTACTAGAAAAAATCGAATTAAACGGTTTTCTTCACATAAAGGATTCAATATAAAATTGAACCAGAAAATGGTAGATCTCAGGTGAAAAACAACTACTTTTCCTGGCAAATACCACGCAGAACGTTGAATGATATTCACCTGAAAATCTCTGTCTGAAGTGAGACACAACTTAAACAAACCATCATCGAGCTTGTAACACCTATAGGTACGCCGGAAAAGATAAACTTTAACTGGCGGTACCTAGTGACAGAAAAAAACACTCGTTCTTTGGACCTTTGGCTGGTTGACTACTCCGTACTGATGAGGGCCCAGAAGCCTGAAACCGGTATGCGGATTGTTAGGTGAACACGACATAAATTAAACATTATCGAGCTTATCAGAAAGAAACATTTGCATTCAATGTCTATTGATATTATATGGAAGTATGCATGGATTTTCAGGTGAATATCATTCAACGTTCTGCGTGGTATTTGCCAGGAAAGTAGTTGTTTTTCACCTGAGATCTACCATTTTCTGGTTCAATTTTATATTGAATCCTTTATGTGAAGAAAACCGTTTAATTCGATTTTTCTATTCATTCCACTTCACATGGCACTTATCTTTCACTATATGCTAGACGGGCTTGCAACTCCTACTGAGAAGGAATCTTTTATTTAGAAACCTATCGAGGTGGGAGATTTTCGGAGTGTTTCTTCCTGTCACTAGGTACCGCCAGTTAAAGTTTATCTTTTCCGGCGTACCTATAGGTGTTACAAGCTCAATGATGGTTTGTTTACGTTGTGTCTCACTTCAGCCAGAGTTCTTTGGACCTTTGGCTGGTTGACTACTCCGTACTGATGAGGGCCAAGAAGCCTGAAACCGGTATGCGGATTGTTAGGTGAACACGACATGAGTTAAACATTATCGAGCTTATCAGAAAGAAACATTTGCATTCAATGTCCATTGATATTATATGGAAGTATGCATGGATTTCCAGGTGAATATCATTCAACGTTCTGCGTGGTATTTGCCAGGAAAGTAGTTGTTTTCCACCTGAGATCTACCATTTTCTGGTTCAATTTTATATTGAATCCTTTATGTGAAGAAAACCGTTTAATTCGATTTTTCTATTCATTCCACTTCACATGGCACTTATCTTTCTTTTAGTACCTACTATTACGTAATTTGAGAACCTATGTCTTTCTCGAAAAATTGGCAATTGTTATCAAATAACTATCATTGGAATGGAATATAGTACCTATTGAAATAACCATGCTCAGTAAAATGTTGTTTGAAGATTTTTGTGCAATATTGAAAAGTTCCATCCATGTATAAAATTTCTGATTAGGCTAACACGTCCTAATTTGTTCTACATCCCACCACAATTATTCCCTGTGAATCTTCATTATATAACACAAAACCTGATTTTTTTGTTGTCTTGTAATTATTATGAAAATCACTCAGGATACTTCCTCTGCGTTGCGCGGTACGTTTTTCGACGCTGAGTATAGTACTGCAATACATCTTAGAGACTCATTATTATTCATTGCCGATAAGGCTAAGCGGTCGACCGACCACAAGCAGAGACGTACTCGATACAATGCAATTTTCACACAAGATGATCTGTTTAATTGACGGCCTGTCCTGATTATTTTATGCAAATTATTTTAAAACAAATTGCATACCTAACACTTCTAAAATTTTTTCACATCCCACCACAATCATTTCCTGTGAATCTTCATAATATAACACAAAACATAGTTGGATTTAACGGATATTAGGACCAGGGAGTAAAACAATTTTTTTTTCGCTCACGTTTCGGAATTATTGTATTCTTTTTTCAAAGCTGAAATGACAATATTCACGTATAGATTGTAACGAATAACATATCTATGTTTTTCCTGCTCATGGATTCAACCAAAAAACTATTGAGTAGTCGATACAAACACTGGCCAATAAAAACACATTGGCACAAATTACACATTAAAAACTTGAAAAACTTTGAAATTGTATAAAAACAAATACAGACACGTTAAAATTAAACAACACACAACCGTGTATGGTCAATATGCAACTGATCATCCCACCTGAAATATTTCAGCGCTACATAGATAAAGGAACGAAAAAAACAAAACAAAACAAATCTTTTAACGCATCCAATTTTGTATATAACATTCGACTGAGCTCTTTAGGTAATTTGTCTTTGACTTTCGGAAAAATTATTTTCAATTTATTTTCATTGTACGCTATTGATAATTGTTCGTTCCCCTTTGCTGAGTTTCTCTGATAGCCCTTTTAGGTAAGTTAATTTAAAATATTTTGTATTCCCCTTGGTGGAAACAGTGCTAGTGTTTGAGTTCGGACGATTATATAGGATTCTATTGATTAGTGCTTTGGGATATTGATTTTTAGATAACATGTTTGATATTTTTTTGAGGTTCTCTTCGTGGAACTCGCCATCTCTAAGAGCGGGTGCTCTGTGTTTCATTCCTTTAATGATAGCTGTTTTTGGGGAAAAAGGATGATGTGATAAAAAAAGGTAGGAATAGTATTTCGATTGGCAGGTTACTAATGACTATCCAATAAATAATTCATCACTAAATTTGCTATACTTGGAGAGGGTACCCATGGCTGTACCATCTAGCTGTTGATGAAAAATCTTATTGAATTTGAAATAACTCGAGTCAAATAAGTTAATGAGAGTAAAATAAGTTAATGATGATTTCCAAAAATGAGTCCAGGGGAATCCCAGACATTATTTCCCAACTTGGCCAAAATTCGTTGATAATTTCTAGAACTGATGCAAACCAGGACAATGCAAAACAGAGACAGTATTATATGTACCGTCAATTACGACTGAGATGAGTTTATCCGTATTTACAATTGAGGTGGATTGTGTCAGTGGTTTGGTGAAATATTATGATATTGTTTTCCCTTTCAATTATTTTAGCTTTGAAGAAGCGAGAAATAAGTCGCGAAACGTTAGCAAAGACGTGAAACAAATATTTTTCTGTCTAATACCCAGCATTTTTTGCGAATATATACAGGGTGGGGCACCCCATACGACACGGTCCCTGTAAACCAAACCATGAATTTTTTCGGGAATTTCTCCATTTCATTATATGTATATTGATTAGGACTGCGAAAGTACATTATTTTGGAGTCTACAGGGTGTGTCAAAAAAGTGTGACATATCAAAGTTGTGTTTTTTTAATGGAACACCCTGTATTTCGTTACACTTTTGAATAGATCAGGAAAAAATAATATGATTTCATATGAGGTACTATGTACCTAACTATAACCGTTCTCGAGTTATTGATTTTTTTATGAAAATGCTAGGTACAATTGGAAACTAAATAACATCGAAATGTATATAAATCATCCCTTCGATGAAACCCGTTTCTCAATATTATACAGAATGTTCAAAACTCATTGTCACTTTTTTATAATTTCGGACAAAGATAACTTTGTTATTTCAAAGAGAAGACCCTGTATTTTTTGGGTCTGAACAATAAACAATTCAATCATCTTTCATTTTATATTGGAGTTCCCTATACCTAAGCTGAATAGTTTTTCAGATATTGGCTTTTTTAAATAGTAGTTCCTATTTCAATGCATTCTTTGAATCAAGATAGATCTCAAACGACATTTATTCAACTTGTTGAAGGAATTATTATTGACAGTGATTGTGTTTTACGTTATTCAAAGCATTCACTGAATTATTATCGTCGAAAATTAAAACCTATCCCATTCAAGAGCGGATAGATATGATTTTAGTGATTGGTGAGTGTTTAGAGAATTGCCTTTTGGCGTCGAGGGAGTATGCTCAAAAATATCCAGACCGGAATCATCCAAACAAGTTGGTTTTCAAACGAATGCTACATCAATTTCGTAGGACTGGAAGTGTAGCTTATGAAAAGGCAAAAAGACCAAAACCTATCATCGAAAATGGGGAAAATGAATTTCTTATTATGGGATCAATCATAGAAAACCCTCATACGAGTCAACGTAAGATCGAGAAAGATACAGGGATAAGCAGACGGAGCATTTCTAGGGTAATAAAAAAATACTAATTTCACCCGTACCGTATTCAGATGCACCAGGAATTATATGAAATAGACTTCCATCGACGAATCGAGTTTTGTCTATGGGTTCTGGACAAGTTTGGTGAGGATGAACATTTTTTGGATTCCATTTTATTTTCTGATGAATCTACTTTTCATAACAATGGCTTAGTGAACAGACACAACTTCCATTATTATAGTGATGTGAATCCTCATTTTTTTCCGCAATCTGGATCACCAGAATAGATAGTCTGTTAACGTGTGGGGAGGAATTATAGGTACGCAAGTTATAGGACCATACTTTTTCCATGGAAACTTGAATGGTGAAATTTTTTTACAATTTTAACGAGATGATCTGCCTGAGCTTTTGGAGAATGTGAGAATATCAGACAACGGATGTAGTTACAATTGGATGGAGCTCCGGCACATTTCAAATTCAGTGTCAGACAGTTTTGGAATATGTGCTTTCCGAATAAGTGGATTGGTAGGGGAGGGCCACAAAATTGGCCAGCGACATCACCAGATTTGACTTGCCTCGATTTATTCCTATAGGAATACTTGAAGAATGAGGTTTACGACACTCCTCCAACCACACTGGAAAATATGAAGGAGAGAATAAGGGCTGCTTTTCGAAGAAAGACGCCTCAAATATTATTAAATGTTAAGGAGTCTTTCTAAGAGAGAGTGGCTCTTTGTATTCAACAGGATAATCGTCATTTCTAGCACCTACTTTGAATTAAATACAATTGTGTTCCATATTTTGTTGTTGTTTCAGTTGAATAATAAAAAAAATTGTATAGTCTGTTTAATGAACTACTGTCAGAATATGAATGTAAATGATAACTTCATTTTAGTGAACAGTAAATATTTTCGATGAAGTGAAGTATAACAACTGTCAATGAGAATTCTGTGAGCAAATCAAATAAATGTCGTTTCAAAGCTATCTTGATTCAAAGAATGCATTGAAATAAGAACTACTATTTGAAAAAGCCAATATCTGAAAAAATATTTAGGTTAGGTATAGGGAACCCCAATATGAGATGGAAGATAATTAAATTTCATATTGTTCAGACCAAAAAAATATAGGTGTTCTATTTGAAATAACAAAGTTATCTTTTCCCAAAATTATATAAAAGTGACAATGATTTTTGAACATTCTGTATAATATTGAGAAACGGGTTTTATCTAAATCAATAGCCCAAAACCTCTTTCATGCTCAATCAGAATTCGAAGGAATGATTTCTATACATTTCGATGTTATTTAGTTTCCAATTGTACCTAGCATTTTCATAAAAAAAATCAATAACTCGAGAACGGTTATAGTTAGGTACATAGTACCTCTTATAAAATCATATTATTTTTTCCTGACCTATCCAAAGATGTGGAGAAATACAGGGTGTTCCATTTAAAAAAACACAACTTTGATATGTCACAATTTTTGACCAACCCTGTAGACTCCAAAATGATTTCCTTTTGCAGCCTTAATCAATATGCATATAATGAAATGGAAAAATTCCCGAAAAAATTAATGGTTTGGTTTACAGGGACCGTGTTGTATGGGGTGCCCCACCCTGTATAATAATGTTTCTAACAAATTCTAATTGCCAACTTGTGTAATTTTTATGTAGCACTAATGCTAATGATCCTTGTTTTTTTTCATTCTAATACATCTACATTTTAATTATACTTTTTATTCCTTAGATCGCTAAGTGATAACGTCTGCCGGTCCCAAGCCCGGAAAAAAAGGAGAATTTGATGGAAAATAAAAAAATTGTTTTGTAAAATTGTTTTTACCCGCTTTCTTAGATGTTTGACCAACCCCCAGAAGTTAATGAAAACTTGCACGAGTTAAGATCACCTTTTATAGTGGAAGCAACACATTATTGGAAATTCAGTTCCATTATGATTTTTTCGGCACATTCAGCTCGAAAAAACATATTTAAACAAAAATAGGCAAAGTTACATTTGAAGTAAAAAAAATAAATGCATGTATTCATTCAGTTGAATAGCAGCAATACAGATTCGTAGTAACCCATTTAATTTTTCAGAGATAACTACAAAAGGAATTTATTGAACTGGCTCATTCACAACAGTATTTATATTATTTTTCGGTTAAAAGTGTTGCTTCAAACTCATCTCTACATTTAAAGGGGTGTCTTCGTGCTGTGCTCGTTAAAGTTACATATTCCAAATTCATCGAAAAAACAATCCATTCTTTCGAATGAATTCTTGAACTCTACAAGAAGTGTAGTAGATTCTTGGTATTCCGTTTTATAGATTGTATAGAGTCTTAATGTTTGATTACATTTAGTTTCATGCAAGTTGCTAACCCTAGTACTGGAACAAAATCACCTCTCACCACGACGAAATTTACCTCGCTAAATTTTAATGAGGTTTCTACACCAACACACAATACAGGGTTCAATTGCAAATTCACTGTGAGCCTCTGATTTTGATGTGCATTATCTCATGTCATTATACATACTTATAACTTTACATATTCAGTTGAAATATCCATCCAAGTTATAATCACTACCCAAGTAGCATTTCAAGTGGGCGGAACGTAGCGGCCACGATTCTGGAAAACTTTGAGGTGTTTGACCACAACCATTGCCACGTAATATACACGGTTCTATCACGCGGCGGCTACCAAAATGGGGAACACTTTTTTGGTGGCTGCTACGTTCCGATCTACGTTCCGGGATCTCAGATAGCCACATTCCAACCACGTTGTGGTCACCTGGCAAAAACGTGGATATGTAGTGGCCGACACTAGACACGTTAAACAACTGACTGCGTTTGTGTAAATAATGTGTAGCTCGATCTCTATTCAGCAACATATTTTCGTGATGAATGTTCCTCATTCTTCCATTTTGCCTCATTCATTTCTAACACTCGATCAACTATAAAAATATATAACATATGAACATATAAACGCTTAAGTAAGTATATTAAAGTTGGATACTTCTGATCGGGATAAAATTGAAACAATTGAAAGTTTCATGTGGAATATGAGTGTTTGTTGCTCGATTGTGAGCACGCGCCATCTGAATACACTTTATTCAAGGAAAATAAAGGCAACCCAGTATATTCCTGTAAATATGGAGGCTTTTTGAGAATATAACTTTAAAGTGGCAGAAAGTGTGAATATACCACTCTGAAGCTCCTCCCACCATAAAGTGCCCCGTGGAACTAAATAATTTTTACTTTTCCACAACTGGAAAGTGGCACCCACGTCGCAGGCCCATGACTCACCACTTCAAAGTTATAACCTAAAAATTACAATAGATCTTATACCCTTGAAAGGGACAAACAGCTATTATAACCTGCCACTTCAAAGTTATAACCTCGAAATTGTTAAAAAAGGACATGTAGCAAGTAAGTAGATGTATGCAGCTCCAATCAACAATTATCAAGTATCAAGTAACAATTATCAATCAACAAGTAATGAAAATGTTGGCATTTATGCAAACAGAATTAACAATTAAAGTATTAATATCAAGCAGGAGATCCAATCTATTTGAATTAACCTTTTTATACAAAATCAAGAAAAATTGTCTATTGAAAACGCATAACCCATTTTATTTTGAATGAATATAATTCACGTTTCACAAAATTTTGTAAGCCATATAAATAATTTGAGAAAAGTTAGTTTTCGTCATCGCGCCCACCAATCCACGGTCACTTCAAAATTAAGGAAAATTGTCTATTGAAAACGCATTTACCCATTTCATATTGAATGGGTATCATTCACATTTCACGTAACAGATAAAACGAACTTATTGTAAGCCACAACAAAATAATTTGAGAAAAGTTAGGTTAGTTTTCGTCATCGCACGGACCAATCCACGGTCACTTCAAAATCAAGGAAAATTGTCTGTTGAAAACGCATAACCCATTTCATATTGAATAAAATCATTCATATTTCACGTAAGAAGTAAAACAAACTTTTTGTAAGCCACAATAAAATAATTTTAGAAAATTTAGGTTAGCTTTCGTCATCGCGCGGAATGGGGAATTTTGAAGGTTAGTGTAATTTGTAGTGACTTTTATCAGATGCGGACGTGGCAACCATCACCACATATCACAATCAAGTGCCTGCCACATCGAAGGTTTTATGGAAGTTACCAAAACGTCACCGAAACTATCATACTCTCTTGAAAGTAGCTGTGACTTCTAAGTGATATTTAAGTGGTACAGGATGGTTACCGCAAAGGTTATTTTCCACTTTTGAGTTTAAAAACCTTTAAAGTGATTTGCTCAGTGGCCATAATGTTTCAGACACATCAGATGACACCAATAAGTTATAGAACTGTGGAGTGGCTACCATAGATGGGAATAACGTGAATACAACCATACACATATAAAATTTCAGTTATTCTTACTGTATGGTGGTAGATTTAGTGGTGATTATGTGATAAACACCGGGTCGAAGTTGCAGTATCAGTTTCCGTCACTATAATGCTGCTTGGGTAGAATTTTTCCTTGCCATGTTTTGAATGGAAAGAAATGACACTCTTATTGAATGTTTCAAATGATTTGTTTCTGAGAATTAGCGTATCGTACCAGAAAGTGCATGGAAGTATGGAAAATGAACCTGGAGAGTATGGGATGTACGAGTTTAAGAAAAATAAAGAGTGATGGTACTAACACCAGTGAAATAATATGGTGAGTACGACAAAAAATATGATTATTTCAATTAAGTATAACATATATGATGAGTTGTATCAAATGAATTCATATTTCTGAGTCCATTAGAATCTTGTCCACAGAAATCGAATCGGATGCCAAAGCAGTTGAAAATTATTGTGGAAATAAATGAGCGAAAAGCTAAACATTATCACTTATTCAGTAATATATTCCTGAATTGAAATTTTGGTTGGTTTAAGGATTTCCGATTTAATCCCGTCCATTCGCGGTGTTCAAGAGATGTTATGACTCGTGTCATTTCCTGTCTGTGACCCTAATGAATATAGAATTTGTCATGTCCGTTTTTATAGGATTTTTACAATGGGGATTTGTAAGTATCTCACTTGCTTAGTTTTTCCTATGGTCATAATCTTCATCAGATATATCTACAGTACGCTGGATTTCATCAATTTCTTCTCCATTCGTTATTATTATTGTCTTTATAGTGGTCTTTTTTTATTTCGATTTGAAGATATATTTCAATTACTGTATGACAAAGGTATGTTTTTGGATTATTTTTCCATAATAATCATTTTGGTTTGTTTCAGAATCTGCGTTAATATGTTTCTATTATGTATATATTCAATTTTCAGATCATTATTTGACGGGTCCTTCAGAAGATTCTGCTACATTTCATCCTTTTTGTTCATAGATTAAATCATAGCAGCTCTTATCCAACCTGACCAAACGTGATGCATTTGTAAGCAATACTCCCTCCGGGTTTCCATTTTTATTTGAATTTCCTGAATTTCAATTCTTGTTCCAGAATTCTTTAAATTCATCGTTATTTCACTGAAAAGTACGTTTTTCTGGAAATTCGTCAATTGATATTTGTAATATAAAACGATTTGTTAAGAGCCATCAAAATTATTTATTCATTCATTCTCAACATGCAAGGATAAGGCCGCATTTCCGATTATTTTCTGGAAACGCCAAAAGGCAGGAGCCAGTCCTTGTCGCACAAGTAATTCTCATTCAAAATAAACACCTTCATTTGGTTTCACTTAACTCAAGAATTAGTATTTCCAAACGATCCAAATGCTTCAATTTACCTCGATGGAACGATAAAGGCGAGGATAAAAAAGTATTTCTGTTTTCATCTAATGCGAAACAAATTGCATTGCTACTTCAGACTTTCTCCCTAATTTTACGGTTGTTCAAAGAGAATACAAATCAGGTTTTCTCACAATAAGGGGTTTTCCTTCACGTTGAAGGATCCTTCAAAATAATTATTCAATTAAAACACCGTTAGACTACTTTTTTGTTCGAAATCATATTATAAGTTCTATTCATTGGTCACCAAAGGAATTGTGTGGACAATGAACCCCAATATAGCTCGTTCCTTCAAAACAGAAATTCAATATATTTTTTACCTATGATTTCACGTCTATGATTTATATGAGATAAAAACATTATATTATAAAGTGATTTCACAAGTTCTCATCTGATGGAATCAAGTGCCGAAACAAAATGGTACAAGATTCGATTATAAGAATGAGAATACCGTTACATTATTTAGAGAAAAACGTGATAAATAGAAGAAAAACATTGGTCAGTAATATAAAGGAAAATTAATTATTCAAACTGGGAGATATCAGATCCTCAAACCCAATTTTCCGATTTCCGACCGTTCTTGATAGAAAAACATTTTTTAAATTGCAAACCTTTGGAAAGCAGATGTGGTTTTCAGGTTTCTGAAAGAGAAATAGAATACCGTTCAGAAAAGAATGATGGAATAGTTTTCTGTTTGCTACTGAAGGATCGGCTAACATCCTTTCACGGTGAAATCACGGTATGACTTTGAATTTGGAGGACATATGTTCAAAAAGTTCATTGAAAATCAAATGAAGCTGAAAAATCCTTCTGTACGTGAATGAAATACATTTCTGTGATTCTCACAACCAAAGGGATTCTTTCTTGTTCAGTAATTTGACTATTTCAGACAAATTACTGTCTGAAATGTATTTCTGGACGATAGCAGTACATTCATCTGATTTTCTAGGATTGTCTCACCCCTGGAAGTGGAATTAGTTTTATCCATGCTAAAAAAAATACCTAAGTCATCACTGGGAGATATACAATTCTGAGCAACATTTTGTTTATTCTCATATGGTAAAAGTACGCCTTTCAATATCGAAAAAAACTCAATGCGATGCATGAGAAACGTTTTGGAGTTGGGTAATATAAGAAAATTAAAGTTGCGGAACAATAATATTTACATGATGTGGAGTATTTCGTTTGAAGTCATCAATGATTTTCTTTTATCATTGCTGGTGTTTGTCCATAAATATGTAAATGAATGTAGTTCAATATCCAGGAAGAACACATGGAAATGAATTAGTGATAAAAATTATTTCTCAGAGAATTCAAATAGAATAGAAGTTCATTTGGCCTAATAGCAATCACATAACATATACATAATTACTCTTACAAACATGAAATCTAAAAAACAACTAATATTTCAAATATATTTTTCTCAATCAATTTTCAAAAATAACAGAAATTGGTATGGTTTTTATAATTGAAGGAAGGTTATTGTACACTTTAAACCCTTCAATGAAGATAGTTTTCTTATTAAGCATATGCAAGCTTTCCGTATTTTCGCTTATCACGTTTTGATGTCTGATTGGCTATTGAAATAGAAAGCACGAAAGCCGAAACACTTTCAACTTTTATTGATGAAAAGCGCTGATTTTGTCGAGTTTTATATTTCGTGACAACCCTTTTTTATTTTTTGCGTATTATACGGTTATAATCAATAATCACAAACATAACCTAAATTATTTGTTGAGTTATTGTCTTGTACCACCTCAAAGTGAGAGCTAGTCTTGTTGAAGGTGGTATTGGCTCTTGTAACACATGAAATCTTTCTAGTGAGGGGCTTATCAACTGCAAGAGATACTCAAATTGATTCTATTTACCCTAAAGAATTTTTTTCAACTCTGGGTATCATAGAACTGCATTTCTACCATCAGATTCGCTGCTGGTTTCTTCCTCATTAATACTCCTCACCTATAAACTTATATATGTTTTCTATTACTCATTATTTAACGGTAATAATATAAAACTTCTAATTGAATTACATTTCGCTTTCGAAGGTAAACGCCATAAGTGAACTTCATGTGAACAAAAAATTAATCAAACTAAAAAGTCACTTATGACAGATTTCATATGAACAGAACGCGTTTAATATTCAAGGTTCCCGCGGAAAGCGATAGCTTGCATATGAATTCACCTTTGATGATCTTAAATATGAACACTAAGTATGACTCAGTAACGAGTTGATAAACATTCGGAAAGTTCAGATTTTTTAACAGAATATATTGAGGTATATGTTACATCTAAAAATTATTCTCTTGCTTTATTCTGTCGGTAAATCTGTTTGGCTGAACACGAAATTCGTATTGACATACATCAATCTAAATGCGGAAAGATAATTGTATTATACACAAAAAGGTTTTTCCGCACTCTGTAGAATTACCCAATTTTTTTGTTAATTTTTCACATAGAAAATCGATATGTTTGAAACAGTAGATACCTAGATTTTTCATTTTGTTCACATAATTGATTATAGTAGTATCGATTCTATTCACAAAATAACATTGACAAAATCTCAAATGAACAGTTATCTAGTGAACAGTTATCGTTAACCTTCGTTTCTCGACATCCAGCATTACCATAATAGAGAACATAATTTCCCACCCATTTCAATACAATTGCTGTTATTCCGCAATATTAAAATCTGGATATTAATTTCGGTCTATCTTTTGTTTCAAATGATCTTTTTGAATTTACAAAGACACTAATAGAAATTTCACCATCGTTTGTATTTTTATTCGCATGTTGCACACCAGCTGACAGTGTTCGTAGTAAAGTGTTTTTGCTTTTATTAGACTCACCACTTTCTTTTCTGTCTGTATCTCAAAGTAGATTTTAGCGGTTATAATGTGCTGAGATAGTTTATCGGGTTTCTATCCGCGTTATGTGGTCTTGGTCCTCAAAAGGTCCGATTTCACGACGTTCCAGCAAATTCTCATTTGCCATCTTTAGGTGATGTCCAGAAGTTCGATTGTTTGGATCTCGACTGATGTTTACGTGTTGTGCACCTCAATTTGTAATCACATATTTCTCAGTTCCTCATCTATCCATCGATTGCTTTTATAACACTGTTTATTGTGTTTTGTATAGTAGCTACCTCATCTAAACTCGTTTTTATATTACTTATAGAGGTTTGATTCACAGTGTTGACGTTATCAATTGATTGCTTTTATAATACTGTTTATTCTGCTGTATAGAAGCTATATCATCTAAACTAGTTTTCTTATTATTTATAAAGGTTTGAATCAGAGTGTCGAAGTAAGTAGTATCTTTCCAGTATTGCTGAATTAATTTCATTTTAATATTCTCGATTTTTTCCTGGGATATTCACTCTGCCAATAATATCATAATAAGTGAATTTTGAGAATGCTCGTTCAACTTCCTGACACTTACTATTCGTGATAATCAGGTCAACCAGTGTTTGAGAGTTACTAGTAGCTCATGTTGGTTTTTCAACTATTTGTTCTCAGTCTGCCGAGTGAATAATGACTAGAAGTCCAGTTGCTCCTGCATTAAAGAAAGTAGGTCCAAATCAGAATATCCCAATGAAATAATGTCATTAGGACATAGGTCTTCCTGTTCAAGTAATTCTGGGAGGAAATCCAGAAAAACTGTTTCACAACCATTGGGAGATCCATATAAACCATCGATTATAATATTTTCAGACCAGGGTAACTTTGAGTAGTATACACCAATATTCTACTTGGGCAGTGAATTGTTCAACTTCTAGGTATTTCACATGGCATCTATGTAGCAAATTAATCCACCTGTGCCTCATGGTAGAGATAATCACTTGTATAGTAGTGCCACAGATATAATAGACTGTGGCAATTATTAATTGCCGATACAGCTCAGCGGATAACAGACCGCAAGCATATATTCTTGCCACGGTATTACCCATTTCTACTGCTAATTTGTCACAATAATGTTGTTCTTTAATTGAAAATGATTTTATTATTTCCAGTTATTGTATTTTTTGTATAATTATCCTCACAATACATATTGTTTCCAAGCATATAGTCCTGAATGGTAAGTTTAATGTCATTCGAACACCGAGCTTTATATGAGCTTCAACTGTAGTAGCACGCATTATCCATCACAATTACACTATTTGGTGGTATGAAAAGTTTATTTTTAAACAAGTCTTCGAATAATTCTACCGTAGTATCGTCATGAAAGTCAACACGGGAGTCCTTTTGATAATCCACGTTCACGAAGGGTATAAACGTCAAATATAACATTTTTCTGTCAACTGTTGAAACGCACTTTAATTATTTTTAATTATTTATTTCTGTTCTTGTGACGCCATCATCAACAGTACCTCCACGTGACGTATTAGGTTCTTTCCACGGACGGAATATTTTCAGACAACAAATAAATTATTTTCTAACCAAATACAAACTGCTAAATTGATTTCAAAAGCACGAATCAGCATGGAAACTTGAGACTGTCCTAATTATTTTGAGTAAATTAGTCAATAACAAAATCCGAACTCAATATAAAAAGGTTGAAAATCAATCAAATTATTCCTAATCATCAAATTACGTTGACATATTAATTCTTGCATGATGAAGAGATAATTTACATATTTTTGAATCCTTACCATGGACTACCGGACCCTTTTCTATTTTATTTCACACTCCCAACGAAAGGCCATTATTAGGGTATTGAATTACCATTTATAATGAGTCTGTTAGATCTGTGGTACTACATACCGTTCAAAGAAATATTCAGATCCTTCAACAATACTATTTTTGTGAGATTCAGTCACTATAATAATCATTCAGTAACAGTTTTAACTCGTAAACATGTTTTTATCATCCCATATACATTGATACATAGACTAAACTATTTAAATTGGGCTGTAACTTCTAGTGCCTACTTTGGAAATTTGTTTATTTCATCATTTTTTATTTTGTCTCCTCTGGTCGCTGGAAAAACTCTGGATAAACATATTTCTAGACTTACTACAATTTTAACATGTACTCCATTTTTTTTCATAATTTCCACATGCATTTCTGCTTGCGTGGATAATATGAAAATATAAGTTGAAAAATATGGTGCCTTCATTAAAAACTTTCAGGAAACTCATAATCAGTTTGTCTGGATGTATTTTGGGAAAGTGGCTTTATATTTTTTGGCGTTCCTAATTCCGGGAAGTAGATTTTATTATTTTTTATCCTTTCTGGAAATAAATATTAGTATAAGTTTTCATTTTTCCAGAGCATGAATAATCTCATTAGAAGAAACGATGGCACAGCCAGCTGGAAAGGTAGATTTCAGAATTTATCGATTCAATCCGAAATAGTAATTCATCAAGCTGTCGAATTATATATCGAAAAAAATGGGAAATATTTTCTTAGAAAACACAAACGCATTTCTATTTTTGTATAAACCTTAAACTCTACTACGAGGAGTTGGAGAAGGACTCAAATCTTCCGAAACGCTTCCTAATTAATAATTATTCATATAGTTCAAATCTAGAATTCAAGATTTGATGAAAGCCAATGACGTTGATTTGTGGATCTCATAATGCTTAAAACGATCTATGGATTGGTATATCATATCAAACGTTGATCTGGTATGTCAGGCTTTGAAAAATATCTGTGCGATAATCTCCAATGTGAATTATTAGAGGTATATTTTTATTTATTTTTTATATATTTTTTGTTGAGAATTAGGCAAAACTTTCTGTACGTTACTGACATGTTGAAAATTTATGTAATTCCATATTCATAGTTTGAAAAACTCTTTCAGATTAGATGAAAACTGTAATAAAAATAACAATAATATTGTTTATTGTTATCAATTTGTGATTTACAAATACAAAAAATATGAAGAAAAGAGTGATTTATATATAAACGGAAGAATTGACGTAAGCCGTACTGAATACTGATTGTAAGTGATGAAAATTAATGAAAAGGGTATGAA
Source organism: Gonioctena quinquepunctata (assembly GCA_018342105.1). NCBI lineage: Eukaryota > Metazoa > Arthropoda > Insecta > Coleoptera > Chrysomelidae > Gonioctena > Gonioctena quinquepunctata. The sequence goes on along the minus strand of JAFIRS010001683.1, from coordinate 60,790 downwards.
CAAAATAAATAAATAAACATAAACCAAACAAGTATAAATAAAAGCGATTAACAGATATACATAAAAGCAATGAAACAAGTATAAATCATTAAAACAGAAAACAAAAATTAATATTGATGAAATGGACCCAATAGCGTATAGGGAATTTTCATAGTCCGAAATTGTCGCATAATTTTCACATTTGGGAGTTCTAAGTACTCATGATTCGGTGAGAATATATTCAATCGTTATATATTGTTCATTTCAAAATATTTCAGGAAAACGCGATATCTCATTGGTGTATCCATGATTTCTCCTTTGATCTGAATACTCGGTATTTGTTGATATTCTTTATGTTTTCTGGTAATGTAAATAATTTGGGTCCTACTTAAAGACTACAACGTTGTCCAATAGTTTTCTCACAACTCGGTATTTATTTTTTCTCTTGATGAATGAGAGTGAGACTCACAGGTTGAATAGAACTTTTCTTTGAATACATTTAATAAAAATTATAGCCAAAAAGTTATCTGGCGTCAAGAATCCCTGCTTATCTATACAGATTCACGGTCAAGTAAGTTTGTTCTCGATTACATATTATTTTGATTATTATTTTTATATTATACTACCGGGAATGAGAAAACTCAAAAGCTTGCAGAGAAACTGAAAGTTAACTGTGTTTCTATAAAATAACAAACTGAACTGTTTGAATCATAAATGCATATGAGAGAATTATGTTTCTCAGAAACTGAAGTTTCCCCAATAAATAAGAATCATATTCTTACAAAACTGGGGTAGAATCTTGGGAACTATTTCATGAACACTTCAAAATTCGGAGAATTTTTCACGATGCATTTCCATCGTCACATTCCTATGAAATCATTTCCATTGATAATATCGATCTTCAGAAACATTTAAACGGTACAAAAGCCGTTTTAGAACCATTCATTCCATTTCCCGTTTTATCTCATAATTCAGTTGATGACAACTGCACATGATTATTTCAAAAAACATCCGAATAAATACCTCTTCTTCTTGACGTTTCCCAGAGTCATTTGTAACAGTTCACAGAGTATCCAAAAGGCCACAAAATATAAACCTCATCACATATTCATCAGTCATTCGATGGCGCGGAACGTTTTATTTCACTCGAGTTGATGCGTGCACCTGTTATCCGTGTAGAGAAGGAAAAACAACTGAATCGCTGCTTCTTCGGACTTGACTCCAAGACATTGCACCGCTACCATAATCAGTGGCCTTTAAATCCAGCGATGGTCAAAATGTGGGAATTGTCAAGTGCGGAGACATTATGGTGGATGCGGTAATTGGAATTGCATACTCTCAGGGGAGAGGGTGGAACAATTCGAAAAAACTGAGGATACAGCCCTTTTCTCATGAGAAATGCATACCAGTAAGATGTGGAAAAAAATATAGTTCAATTTTTTTAATACCTATCAATAGTGAGTTTATACAGCTTGGAAATAAAATAAAGTGAAATGAGAAGTAATCATTTTGAGAGTATATATAGAGCTGAGTAAATTAATTAGTGGAGTAATATTAGATTTTAGCTTCAGAAAGTTAGGGGACTGAGGTAACTTTTTACTGTGCATTAGTGATGATGTTAGGAACAACATATAAAAAGTTACCATTTCACTTAATTTGTAATAACTTTTGATCTAATAGATCAAATTAAGCTATCAAAAATTTAGATTGTAAAATTTTTGTTTTGTAAAATTGTTTTTTACCGCTTTCTTAGTTGTTTGAACAACCCTCAGAAGATAATGAAAACTTGTACGAGTTAAAATCACGGGGACCTTACCTTTTATAGTGGGATCCGAAACCACTCTTGGGACCTTGAAAAAAATTTTCACCAGCTGCGGGATTCGAACCCGAGCCGGGTGGAAACAGTCGACACAAGACCAACAACAAAACAAAACAAAACAAAACAAAAGGAAGTTTATTGAGAAATTCAGTGGTTACATTTCATGTCCTTACTAATACTAACTATTTACATTATATACAAGATATACAATTACAGACAACCCTACGGCCCGGAGAGAGTCAAACCGTACCCCCGGAGCCTCGTTGCCGACGCCCCGGACGCACGCCTCGGCCTCAAGATGGACTGTTACCTGCGAGAGTACGAGGAAATGAGCCCACCCCAGCGGATCTTATTGCTGTTTTCTCTGTTCGAGTATTCGTAAGTGCACGATTATTTTTTGAGGATTTATCCAGTCTCCTACCTTTACGGTTTATACTGGGAGTTAAGGGTAGTTTTTGATTATTTTATGAATGTAGTGAGATTTGAGTTTTGGCGTTTTGCGTAGTTGCCCAGGAAAAGCTTTAATAGAAAAAACCTGGTGAGGGGTGTGAAAAAGACCAACGCTGTTGCCACTGAGCCACAAGCCCCGTGCAAAGATGAAAGATGAAAGAAAGAAATAGCTGAAGAGGTGCCATGTTTTCAGATGAAAAAAAAATTGATAGGAATAGTACATATATGAAGTTACGGCAAAGTAGAGTTTTCTATAAAATCAATTAAAGATCTGCCATTCTTTAAATTTTCAAAATTAACATCTGAAATTTGTACAGTTTACTCCGAAAATGACACTTGAGAAGATGTGCGAATGGAAAAAAATCTTAAAATTTTATTTCCAAAAATACAGTGGTCAAAATATTGAATAATTTAAAAAAAATACAAATTTCAATTTTTAGGCCATGCTTCAAAAACCAAAAACTCTAGTTTAAAATGTAATATAAAAATTTTTCAATCGTACTTTCCTCCAGGATTCCGAAATAATGTATAATTTCAACCTATTTTTACTCCACTTAATGTAAGAAGTAAGAAACTCTCAATCGAAATTTGGGATTTTTTGTTGATATTATCTCAAACTTCAATATCTACACTTGAAAAATTGGCCCCTGTTATTGTTTATTATAAAATCTAAGTGATCCAAAGGCATTATTGGTCATAAACAAAATTTGTTGAAATGGCACTGAACACACTGTTTTCTGGTTAGGAAAACAAAAACATGATAACATGACACACTACGACTGAATAGCTATTATATCATGTCATCTATCATCGTCTCTCGTCAATTTTTCTAAATTAGTCAATATGTATATGTGTCTATCTACTAGTCAAAGTAAAATGAAATCAGTTCATGTCTTCATTTTTTTCTAAAATAATAATATATGTATTACAAACTGAGAGTGAATATATATATATATATATATATATATATGTTTCATGTGATCTACAATAAAAATGATAATGAAGAAAAGAAAATAACAACATACATACCTTTTCCATACATAGATAAACTATCGAATAAAATTAATAAAACAATGGAAAAACACAACATAACTATATCACACCGACTGCAAAATACGAACAAAACTATTTATTCAGAATTAAAATCAGAAATACCAAAAAACAAACAAACTCATACAGTATATAGAATGCCGTGTAAAGACGGTCGAAGTACCTATATAGGTCAATAGGTCAAATAAAACAATATTTGCAAAAACGAGTACAAACCCACAAGTACTCAAAAACTGACATTACAGCCTTATCCAAAAAAAATACAGTCCGGCTCATTTACAGAACTCTATCTAAACAATCCAGGGGACTTATGGAGAGGGTAAAAATGCATGAAAGATAAACAACCAATTCCCGATAACTTCGAAGTCACACACCTAGAATAACGTTCGTACGATGCAAACGCAAAAATTCAAATGAAACAATTTGTAACTCAATACTCATATACAGTGCGAGTTTCTAACTTGGAATAAATTCAGTAACTCAAAGACAGTTGTTTTGGTAGAAATATGCCCGGACAGGTCCTTTTTTATTTTGAATTGCGCTTGTTTATATTCAAGAAAATGTTATACAACGTGTCTCAAATTTGAGATATGACGTCATCGACTATTTTTTTAAATGGCAATCCTAATTTTTTTATGACTTTTCTTGAAGGGTATAGTAAGTCACATGCATACCAAATATCAAATTATTATTCGTAGTCGTTTGACAGATATTTAACAAACATCAACTAATTTGAAAATGAGATTCACCTGATCTATCTGATATCAACTCAAATATGTTTCTTAAAAAATGCTCAAAATGTTGTCCATTAACTAACTGACAATATCCTGAACGGAATTTAAACTCGTTTTGAACATTTCTAATTACTTGGGCGGGAATAAGTCTACACTCCTGTCGTATTCGTTCTTCTAACTCTCAATGTTCTCCGGTTTGGTGTTAAAAACCTTGCTTTTCAAGTACCCCCATAAGGAAAAGTCCATAGACCTGGAAGGTCAATCAACAGCTTCTACCAATCCATCTGCCTGGAAATACATCATCCAGATACGCACGGACAGGTCTTTCAAAATGGGAAGGCGCACCGTCTTGTTGAAACCATATGTTTCTATTCGAGACATCGGCTTCATCCAGATCAGGAAACAGTAGCCAAAGTCGGAACTAGTTCTTCCCGCAAGAATTCTGAATATCTATCTTCATTGAGATTCCTTTGGAAGAAAATTGGTCCTATTACTCGATTACCAACAATCCCTGCCCAAACATTAACTTTTGCTGTATATTGAGTGTGGCCTTCCCTCATCCAATGTGGGTTGTCTGCCCAATAACGACAATTTTGACGATTTACCTCACCATTTAACGTAAACGTTGATTCGTCAGAAAACAAAACGTTTTCTATGTTTACAACATTTCTGTCTAGTAGATCGATCATTTCTTCGCAGAATTGGATTCTTCTATCCGGATCATCTTCGGTGAGTTCCTGGAGGATTGCCATTTTATGAGGATGAAATTTATGGGTTTTCAGAATTTACATCACTGAAGACTGGCTAATTTCGAGTTCCCTATCTGCATAGTGGGAACATGATGATTTTCTTCAACAGAGCGGAGTACATTCATTTCGACATCTTTATTGAGGGCACTCTGACGATGATTCTTTGTTTTTCTCAAATGCCCATCTCACCGAAACTGTTTTTCAATCTTGCTTATCGTCGGCCTGATTTGTTAACCTGCTAAGTCCATTTCTGTAAAGTTTACAGGAGGAAGAAAAATCTGAATAATATCATTTCATTTTTAACAATCAAGATTCTAAAAATCCCGTTTGTTCCTATAACTTTGCTTGATATTTTGTAAGTGTCATTAGTTGCATGTCTTATGCAGAGCTCAAAAAATTAAGGAAAATAAGTACTTAGCAGCTTTTCGTGGTGAAGATCTAATTTGGTTGAGGACATAGCAGTTTTTAGACTTGAATTAGTATGGAATGTAAATCAGTTAAGTTTATAATCAAATTTATTCAATGAGTATAATCAAATTTATATTTATTATCAACAATTGAACAATCAGTCTTCTTCAACAAGGAATAGTATTATATCTAAAATAGACTATTTTATAAACAATATGTAATCCAACATTAAATGAAGTATTCATCAGTAGTTCAACGTTGCAATTAAGTGTTAAAAAATCATGTTTAAATTAACAATTCAAAATCACAAAAATTAGTAGAACAAATCTGAAACTTTGGTAAAATATAGAGTTTAATGAAATTTAATGTCTCCTCATTGGTGTCTAGTTTCTCATGAGGTAAGTCATCATAATACTTATGATAGTCAGACGGAAGACTATTTTTATTCCCAGCAAGTCCCCAAACTTCCGTGCAGTAATTTTACGTCGATTCTGATGCTTTGAGCACTAGTCTCGCAAGGATAACATTGTAAAACCCTCCTTTGCCAGGTTTTATAAAGAATTGATCAATCTTTCATAATGTATATTTTTATATATTTTCATAAAATTGTATATTGTTGAATTTCTTGAAATAGTTGTCCAAATGTATGGTGCCGGGCATTTTCGAGCATGTCTTGCAATATGCAATATGTATTCAGCTGGTACATTCAAGACCTTACTCTCAAAGTGACGTTCTATAGTGGGATGCATTGAATCAGCTTCCATTTGGGTGTGACCTCCTGAAAATGTTTGTTCAATAGCTATATTCTTGTCCTTCATGACAATCTTCAAAAGAGCGTTGGATAAAATACAATTCCTATTTCACTGTGAATTATAATTGTTTTATTTTCCTCTTCTGCAGTAATTTTGGATATTACTTTGTTTTCTGAAAAATATACCCAAATGGAAAAAAAAGTCTATCGTAAAAACGATATTTTCTCCCTTCTTCTTTTTTTTCTCTCAATATGTTTTCTGTATTCACTTTCTGTAACTGTCCCTACAATATAACAGGCGCATTTTTTGCATTGGTCTTTTTTCGGCTCAAATAGAGCCAAATTTTTCCCTTCAAATACATTCGAAAACAAACTTCAGGAAAGTGCTTTTATATTTCGCTATTTACACCAATCATCAACGTAAAATCAGTGGAGACTTTCTTTAGAACTCCATCATGCTGGCAATGAGTACAACTTCTGTGGTGTTGGTCAATAATCATGATTTTCCATTACAGGAAAAGAATCCAGAAATTGAATTAGTGATTGTTTGGGCTTCGAAACAGATTCAGATGATTGTTTTGGACGTATCAATGCTCCTGCCTCCAATTCTGTACAGTCCACCTTCCTGAATCTAAAGTGTTCAAAAACATATTTTTACATACTTCAATAATAATAATAATAATAATAAACGTCTTTATTATTTTCAATAAAGCACAACAACAAATAATTTCCTTAAACTCAAATACATTTGAAAATAAAAGGCGGAGTTTATTTTCAGTTGTACATTGCTGCACAAAAAAAAATTTTCCCCAACCCTAAGAAATTTGTTAATTATAGTTAGTAGCTATAAAACATAGAATTAAATAAATTAATCACTATTTGCAAAACAAAAAAAAAAAAAAAAAAATTCAATGAAAATGAAAATATGAGTGTATCATAGTAGGTACAATATTTGATACAAATTAGATATAAATAAGCATTAAACATTTTATAATTGATGACATAAGAGAAGATCAACAAAGCGAGACAATCTATAATAGATGATATACAAGGCGAGAAACAAACTTACGAGTTTACTTTTTTAAGTAAGAAATGAGCAGGTAGATATTTCACGTTTATGCTAAATTTGATTTTCCAATATATATTTTTTGAGGCTTCTTTTGAATTTTGAAATATTATAAATCTTAAACTCGGATGGAATGGCATTGTATTGAGAGTAAATTTGGTATGTAAACGAACGTCTGAAAAGCTCAGTCGTGAAGTGAGGTATAGTGAGTAAACCTCTTTTTCTAATATTCACATTATGGACATCTGAACGATACGTAATTTTGCGGTGTAGATAGGAAGGTTTCTTATCAATAATTGTTTTATGGCATAAGGTAATAAAATGAACCTTTCTTCTATTCTCCATATGTAACCATCCAATCTCCTTCAATTTATGAGATACTCGTTGTCGTCTTCTTATACCAAAAATCATACGTAAGCATGAGTTTTGAACTTTCTGAATCTTATTTTTATATAGGTGCGTTAGATTAGGTCCGTACAGAGCATCTGCGTAATTGAATAATGATAGCACAAGTGTTTCACAGAGATATTTTTTAACATGAATAGGAAAAAGGTGTCGATTGCCGTATATCATTTTAATATTACAATACGCCCGTTGTAACAACCTATTTATATGCCTTTCAAATCTCAGTTCAGAATCTAATATAACTCCTAAATTTTTTGCTTCACTGATTTTAGATTTTGTTGTGTTTATAAGTAGGCAGTGTTCAGTTGCATAACTGATAAATTCCTCTAGATTTTTATTGATAACGACACAAGGTTATCCACATCAGCCTGCCTAAAGCTATAATACAGCTGAGTATCATCAGCATATAAATGAACTTTGCAGTCCTGAATTTTTAAGAGACGAGAAGCATATATAGAAAATAGTAGTGGCCAAGGATCGACCCTTGAGGTACACAGATCCTAATACGAGATAATCTGAACTAATACCATTCATGAAAACTTGCCTAAGTTTAAGGTAGTTCTCTATTAAAGAACAAGCATCATTAGAGAAACCATATATTCCAAAATACAAATCATTAAATCGTTATTTATCGTATCAAAGGACTAAAATCTAGCATAACCAGCACTGTTGAATAACCCGAATCAGTAGCTTTGAAAATATCATCAATAACATGAATTAAAGCAGTAGTACAACTGTAACCTTTACGAAAACCTGACTGTATTGAAGGTAATAGTGAATGTATATGTAAATAATTCTTAATTTGAGATTCTAAAGTTTTTTCCAAGATTTTTGACAACGCAGGTAGAATACTTATTGGACGTAAGTCTTTGAACTCAGTTGGATCTTGTTTTTTGGTAGAACTTTGACAACTGCTTTTTTCCATACCTCCGGGATGACATTTTCGGTTATGCAAAAAATTCACAATATGTGTAATATACGGATAATAAATGGACAACACAGTTTGATGAAATTTATACTTAATCCATCACATCCGGTAGCGTTTGATTTAATGTCACAAATTGCTTCATAGACAAGCAAATCATTAGTTTCACTAAATTTGAAATCGGAATTATTGAGTTTATTTGATTTATAAAAGACTTCAATTCTTCCGATGGTTCAGATTGCGGCACTGATTCAATAAAACCTATTAACTTTATTTGGATCCCTCAGATTTTCTGGTATATCAAGTGATTTGTCCGGTAGAAATTTATTAGCTCTAAAATTCGCCATATATCTTTTGGTTTACTGTTACTGAATTGATAGATAAAATAGCCCATTTCTCTTTTGGTGGATTGAAATGTAGAATTTTGTAAATTTTTATAAGTTTGTAAAGTTGCTTCAGTTCTCGTTCTTTTATACTTTCTTAGAGCTTTGTCTCTTTCATCCATCATTTTCTTTATAGGAAATGTTATCCACGGTGCTTTAGGTTTTGTTACCCTCGAGGTAACAATAGGAGCATGCCTATCAAGCAAATTATTTAGACAATTGACTAAGTAAGAAACCTTCCCATCTACTGTTTCCTGATCATATATCCTGAAAATGACGTGTCAAATAGATCACGTTGAAAATTATCATCATCAAAATTTTTTAAATTTCTGTATGTAACAAGTTTAGGACCTCTCTGTTCATTAGACATTTTTAACTCACAAAATACCATTGAATGATCTGAAATTACTTGTTGCATAATACCTTCATTATAATTAGTACCTTCGGGAATTATTACATAGTCTAAAAGTGTTGCAGATGTAGCAGTGATTCTAGTAGGTTCATCAATTACTTGACATAGATTGAGTGATTCTAAAATCGAACTGAATTTTTTAACGCTCGTATTATCACACTCTAATAAATTTAAATTGAAATCTCCCATACAAATAATTTCATCAACAGTAGGATATATTGAAGCAAGACTATCTTCAAATTCATCTAAAAAAATATCCGTATTTTGTTCATGTGGTTTATAAATAATACCTACAGCAAATGATTTCTTATTAATAACTACCTCAACCCATAGTTGTTCCCAAATATAGTCCAATCTACTAATAAGTATCTCGCTACGTATCTTATTTCTAACATATATACATACTCCCTTACCATGACAATTTCTATCAGCTCTGTATAAGCGATAATTACTAATATTTATAACAGAATTATTAACAGAATTTTTAACCAAGTTTCGCATATCAAAAATATCAAAATCATTCTCCGAAATAGTTTGTTTTACATCAGTTATCGAAGGAACTAATGATCTAGCATTGATACAGCCAACCTTCAAGAAATCCATCTCTTAAGTGTCCCTGAACTAATTTTTATCAACAGTAGAAATAATATGAAGTTGCAAAAAGTAATATTATATTTTCAAATTCAGCAAAAACCACCAACAAAGCAAAAAAAGAACCACCACAATGGTGTGAGTCAATTGCACCCATATTGCTGGTGCTGCAAAATTAATCCTATTATGAGTTAACATACAACGATTTAAATAAAGCTATGTGAGTTTTCATTCTATGACGAAATAAAAGTATGATGATATATATTTCAATATATAATCAAGAGAGGAAAGAAAGAGAGAAAAAAAAGAAAAATATATATATATATAATACACATATATCTAAAAATATTCAGAACGATTAAATTTTATCAATGTCCTCTATGGAGGCTAACTTCCTAATTTGATTAGCATTATTAAGTTTCACAAACACGTTTCCATGATGTGACCAAATGGTTCCATTCCTACCGACTTTATTCAGTGCAGCTTTCAATACTTTAACTTTTTCAGGAGTAAGGTCTTCTCTTACGATAACCTTAGTTTGTTTTAGATGTCTCTTATTCTTGTAGACCAGTTCCTTATAATAGACGGTAGAAAATCTCACTAATATTGGTCTGATTATATCGTTTACCTTTCTTCCTAATCTGAAGGATGATGCAATAACTTCTTCACTAACGTTCAAGTTCATTGTTCCTTTTACTATGTCTAAAACCAACTTATAGTCCAGTCATCTTAGTCAAAATTAGGTGAGAATCTCGGAATTTGAGATACCCAGCTGAATATGTGTATAAACTTGTATTTTGGCATTATAAAAGTTGTCTCAAAACCTAAATATGGTAGGGTGTACGCGTCTATTAAAATTTGAGGTCAAAGGTCACAAAAATCGAATTTTTGCATATTTTTTGCTAATATCTCATTTCCTATGGGTTTTTCGCTATTTGTATTCATTATCAACATTGTAGAGAATTAAATTCCCTACAACTTTTGTTTCAAAAGTTTTTTTATACGTTGAAACGTTTTCGAGATAGAGGGCGGAGAGCGCGCGGTTAGAGCATAATGTAAGGTCAACCGGTATAGTCCCGGTCAAAACACGCTATATAAAGTTTATTGATTATTGATAAATAAATAATTAATAATAATTTTCATTTGTTATCAACTATTACATTATATTTAATAATTTTTTTCATCAATTGAATCTATCTATTCAATAATACTTACAACCGATTCCTAAAATTAAAAAATAATTAAGGGACAAACTTTAATTACATTTTAATTATATTCTCATTTCCACTAATTATCATTTAAGTAGACAATAACGGAGTACATATTCTTCTGTATCGCGTTTTGTAGAATAAAGAAGATACTTTTTCTGTTATTTTAGATAAATATATAAAGAATTTACAAACGCATTACAGTTCAAAAATTATTGTTGTATTTGACGGATATTCTGACTACAGTAAGAACATGAAAGCAATGGAGCAGCTGAGAAGAATTGCTGCAATTTCAAACATACGAAGTTTGTTTCGACGAAACAATGGTTGTACCAATTACGCAAGATTTTTTTTTATCAAATCGAAGTAACAAAGAAAAGCTCATTAATATGCTAATTGAAAAATTACAAGCTGTCAATATTACTACCAAACAGGCCAGAGATGATGCGGATGTACTAATTATAGAAACAGCAATCGAAGAATCTAAACCTGAAAAAACTGCAGTTATAATAGGAGAAAATATTGATTTACTGGTCATTTTAATTGGGCGTACACTATCTCATCAACGAGAAATTTTCCTCAAAAAGTCGGCAAAGGAAATGTAAAAACAACATATACTCTTCCAAAAGTTTTGATAAATATCCTCGGTCGAAGAAACATATTTTGTTTCTGCACGCATTACGTGACTGTGATACGACTTCTGCGCTTTTTAAAAAAAGAAAAAACGTTTCTAAAAGCATTTGAGAAACTGCCGAATTTGGAGCAACTTGCAGCAGCATTTGAAGAAGAAAACTGTCCGGTTCTAAGATTATTTGAGACTGGAATTCAAATCTTGTTGGCAGTCTATAATGCTCCAAAATCTGTGGACAGTATTGATCATCTTCGTTATGCACAATACGTCAAGTCTACGAAACTGAATAAACCTGTGCAGTTATCAAATATTCCACCAACAAGTGCAGCAGCTCACCAACATTTCAATCGTGTTTATTATCAAGTTCAAACTTGGTTAGGGCATGATTTGGAACCCCAGGAGTGGGGTTGGACAATGCGTAACGGATTCCTGGAACTTATCACGACCATTTTAGCACCTGCTCCAGAGGAATTGCTCAACACAATCTTCTGCACCTGCAAGAGTGGTTGTGGTTCGCGTCGTGGATGCAGGAAATCGGGGTTGCAGTGCTCTTCAGCTTGTGGCCAGTGTATGGGCAAGCTTATCTCAATTCTTCACCATGTCAGAGCGATGTAAATGAAGACAAAACCTTTGACCCCGAAATCATGGAAGACCTGGAGATAAATGTCGCCGAAGATGATATAAAAGAAGACTTCGAAACACCACAGCGGTTGGGAGACGACGATGAAGAAAAAGAAGATAATTAAAAGTATAATCAGTTGCAGTTCATGTAATTTTTATTCTATTCAGAATAGAATGGTATTTTTAATAAAATCATAAATTAAGAATTTATTTCTTTCTTTTTTTTCAATTATTTAAGGAGTCATTAATATAAATTACATTAGAATTAAAATATAATTTAAGTATTTTCCTTAACAATTCTATAACTACACGGGCAGGTGAGTGTTATTAAATAAATTAATACTTAATTAAAAATAGATACGAAAGTAAAAAAATTATTAAATATAATGTAATATTTGATAACAAATGAACATTATTATTAATTATTTATTTATCAATAATTGATAAACTTACATTATGCTCTAACCGCGCGCTCTCCGCCCTCTATCTCGAAAACGATTCAACGTATAAAAAAAAGTTTAAAACAAAAGTTGTAGGGAATTTAATTCTCTGCAATATTGATGATGAATACAAATAGCGAAAAACCCATAGGAAATGAGATATTTGCAAAAAATATGCAAAAAATCGATTTTTGTGACCTTTGACCTCAAATTTTAGTAGACGCGTACACCCTACCATATGTAGGTTTTGAGACAACTTTTAGAATGCCAAAATACAAGTTTATACAAATATTCAGCTGGGTATCTCAAATTCCGAGGTGAACTTACTAAGATGACTGGACTATTACTGCAGATTTCTCCCTCACTCTCTTGTAATCCATAGAATAAAATGTTTTGACTTCTAGTAACTTCATCTTGTTTTTCTTGCTTTCTAACCAGAGCTTCTATAATTCTATCCTGTTCTTCTACTCTTCTAGTAATTTGCGCATTGTCATCCTTAAGCTTCTGAATTTCATCCTTGAGTTTCTCAGCAATGTTTTCAGTTATACTTTTCGATATTTTACTGATAAATTCCTCAGAAGTTAGCATGGTCGTGACCAAGGTTTTAACCAACGAGTGCAGTTCGTCCTCTCCCTTCATTGGATTTTTACGAGTTACTCTGGGTTCCATTATGAGACAAAAGAAAAAAAAACAAAGTGCCCAATACAGCTTGATGCAGTTGTAAACTTAAGTCAATTCAGCCACACATACAATTTCCATCATTTACTCGTAGATGATAAACGAAGGTTTTAGCTCTCTTTGTTGTCTCTTTGTTGTTTCGATATCGTGGCCGGACATATTCATCTATTATTTCACATTTGAAGTACGGTACTTCCCAAATCTCACAGGAGCATCTTGATTCAATGGAACGTGCTTCTTTTGGTTCACTGTCAGTCCAATAGTCTTCTTTCTTTGCTTTCCCAAAATATCTTTTACCTTTTTCTCTTCTTTGTTTATTTTTTTTTCGAAATTCATTCTTTTTCATCGACTTCAAAACGTTTCTTTCGTTTCTTACTTTTGTTTATTTCAGTAAGTGAGTCTGAGTCAGAATCAGACTAAGGCACAAGTTTCTTGTCTATATCACTATCAACCGATGTCGGTGGATTAGGTTCAAGAAGAGGGTATAATTCCTATAGGACTGGAATGCCTGTCTGTTAATAAAATGCTTGGCGTTGCATCTGGGGTATTAGAAATAGTTTGAAGTGGATTTAGGCTTTTTTCATGAGATATTGTCCCAAATATTTGAGTGGTATGTATATCTGAACTATTTATGTTGTCTGATGTGAAACTATTAGTTGCTTGTGACTATTTCAATTTGTGATGGTACTTTAATCAAAATCTCATTTGTAATGGAAGTATTGTCAACATTATGAACTGAGCTTGTAGAGCTGGGGTACGGAACATAAAAACAAACTGTATTCATGTATTCGATAAATCAGCCAGGGATATATTGTTGATATCGTCATTTATCTCACAATAAATTTTGTTTGCATTGGCATTTGAAGTTCCTGATGTGAACTCCCTTGATTTTGGATACTGTAACTGAACATCTTCTAAAACGTGTATGACTTTATTTGGCTCATAATTTACCTACATTTTCTAATCCATCTGATAATTTACAAGCCCCAGTAGCCAAATCTACCATTTTTCCCCCGGGACATCCCGAACACAAGTGATTTCTTTTTATATAATGATATGACAAAACAAATTATATTCGTTATACAAACCTTAAACATATTTAAACTTCAACTGTCTATTTATATATCATAGTTGTATAGGTAATTTAATGCGTTAAATCTAATTATTGTAATAATTTGAATCATTAAATCAATAAAAATATTAAATTGATAAATTGCTAAATACGTTTTCAAATAGGATATTAGTATGTAAACCTGTCCCTGATGTTCAGGTTATGAGTTGATTGTGTTTGAAAACACTTGATTAGGACACTGAATGAAAAAAAAACTTACAGATAAAACAAAATAAACATTCCTTGGTTACAATTTGTTGTTCACTCACCCAAATATAACTTAATATCCAAGTTAAACATGACAAAACTCTGAGCGTCGCAACAGGCTCTTGGGTTGCAGAACATTATCAGTGCAAAACTAAGGCCCCATTAGGAGATAGCAGTTTTTCTTTGTGTAGATTTGCTATTGGTCAGAAAGCAGGTTTTCGGGCATAGCATTTCTAACTATTGTAGATAGAGATATCGTCGTTATTCCTTTACCATAAGGTAGGTAATCGTCTGAACTCTTTTACCGGTATAGAAAGTAAAATTGCCCAAAAAATTGACTTAGCAGGTTAACGAATTAGGCCGACGTTATGGTACTCTCCGATATGGGTGGTAACCAGGATACTTCTCTCTGAATAAATGAATAACTTCATTTTGTGATCTTGTCCTATCTCCGTAGCCAATCAACATAAACATTTCAATCTTGTGGGTTTCAGTTGAGTACGGCATTTTGTTAGATTTCTCAATTAACGTCGTTCCTCACAAAACGACAAACTAATAACCTTGGTAAATATCCTCGCTCGATACGATGCTACTCTCCTTACCTGTTTTCATTTAACTTTTTCGTTTGACATTGTCAAACATCAACCCCATAGGCCCGCCCCTGTCCATTTTTTTATGTGCCTGAATTATTTCATTGAGTCGGATTTTTTATCTGTAACTAAAGGCGTACCGCAGGGGTCCATCCAATGGACCCTTATTGTTCAGTCTTTACATATCTGACTTCCACCTTTTCGCCACCACTCGTACAATACACCACTATGCCGATGACACCCAGATTTATTTTTCATCTCCCATTCGTGACCTAGACTTGGCAAAACTCAAATCAATACTGATCTCCAAGCCATCTTCGATATATCTACAGCCCATAAACTCAAACTCAATCCAAAAAAGTCTGCAGTGATGCTATTCGGCACCAAAAAAAACCAGAGAAGTCTCAATGAACACCATACAAATTCGCCTAGACGATGTCTTTCTCGCAATTGTGAAAGAATTAAAAAATCTAGGACTTTGGCCTGATCCTGAGCTAAGATTCACTAAACACGTCAGCCACCTCAGCCAATCTTCCTACAACGTCTTGAGGCAACTTTACCCTAATAGGGACTCTCAACGGAATTAAAGATGAAACTTTGCGAGTCGCTAATATTTTCTAAAATCTCCTACTGTGACAGTATATACGGTTCAGCTTTACGCTAAAATGATTGTCACCGCCTACAACGTCTACAAAATAATTGCCTGAGGTATTCTTTTGGCATTCGTAAATACGACCATATAACCGAGCCGATGAAGAAATCAGGTTGGATGAATCTAGAGAAACTTAGGAAATTACACCTAACAATTGCCCACAAAGTCCTCACAATCCAACGGCCAGATTACCTCTTCAAAAGGCTAAAAACATTTTCGGACCTGAACAGATTTTCCACACGTAATAGAACAACTCTCATCATTCCAAAGCATAAAACTCCATTTTCCACCCGTATCTTCTCGTACAGCGCACCGAAATGTTATAACTCACTACCCAGTGAATTTAGATCCTACTCATTGAGTAATTTAAAAAAAAGACTGAAAGTTCATCTTGGCAAATAGACTGTCTTTGTTCGAACTGACTCGGCTAACCTCATTCACTGATCTATTTATTACTGGAAAGTTATTACTAGAAAGTTACTAGTAGTTTTATATTGGTAACATTTTGTTCATATTTATTCTTTTTTCTTTTTTTTACATAAAGTTGAGTTTAAAAACAGCTCTCGCTGACACTCCGCCTTTTCACCTTTACTGTTATATTTGTACTAATTATTATATTTTTATGGTGAATAAAGACGAATTACTATTATTATCATTATTATTCTTTCATTTCTCGCTCTAGTTGATGTTTGTTACATAACTGGCAAACGACAAGAAATAAAAATTTGATATTTGGTACGCATGTGTAACTTACTATACCCTTCAAGAATAGTCATGAAAAAATTAGGATTGCAATTTAAAAAAATTGTCGATGACGTCATATCTCAAATTTGAGACACGCTGTATAACATTTTCTCACATAAAAACGAACGCAATTCAAAATAAAAATCGACCTGTCCGTGCATATTTCTAACAAAACAACTGACTTTGAATTACTGAATTTATTCCAAGTTAGAAACTCGCACTGTATATTACAGATAATTTTATATTGTGAATAAAGTGTTATATTTCGAACCATATATTTTTGAATAATCATTTAAGTGCATACATTTTAATATTGTGTTAAGTTAAAAATGTCTCAAACTTCATATTATTTATTTTAGTGTTTTAACCTGATGATGACAAATACTATGTCAGAACGTCGTTGAATGAAATTATGCGAATTGACTGAATCAGACCTTATTCCGATAAATTGAAGATAATATATATGTGGTTAAGAAACTAAAGAAAAAAAAAATATATATATATATATACTTTTGAGAGGGTTTTATTGGGTTTTGGATTCTCGGGAAACACAATGTTTTAGTAGTTTCTTCCCGGGCCAGGTAGGTCACCTGTTTGTGTATTGTTTCTCCTATGTATGTTACAGAGAAATATTTTGGTTTTCAGCAATGAAACCTTTTCCAAACGAACAAAAATCAAGAATTGAAAATGTCTCTGACCAGGGATGAAACGTCTTCTCCTACGAACTACTAAAACATTGTGTTTTCCAAGAATCCAAAACCCAAGAAAACCCTCCCAAAAGAATATCTCAAAAATCATTCAAGAATTAAACAAAACTTGACGTTGACTACTACAAGCAGAAAACAACTGGCAATTACGACGCAGAACATTAATTGATATCCGTCCCAAAATCAGTGCAAACTTCCATAACCATGAAAATTGATTGCAAATGTTTCTTTCCGGTAAACTTGATTATGTTCCAATTCTGACACAATTTAAACCGCCTAAAATCCCTAAAAACCCTGGTGTATTTACAGATTAGATTTTGTCCAGAATTTTTGGGGGACAACAAATTAATGTGGTTAAATGCCGCTTGGTACTTCATCAGTAGATGGCGCGCCTAAAATGTTTGTGTCCATGCTAAATGTCAAACTTCAAACGTATGAAATTATTTCATTTTCTGTCAACATTGCATATTTCTGTGCATGAATTGTGATTTTAAAATTTCACATATTGATCGATTATTACAGTTCGTAGTTAAAATTTGTTTCGGTTGTTAGTTTTGCCTAGTAGTTGTGTTTAAAGAATTGATAGTTTTTTCAGTGGTGTGTAGGGATACTTACTTTTTGTATGAATAAGTTCCTTTTGCATATTTTGTCGACACTCTAAAGGTACAGATCCGAATATGCATCTACATTCAGTACCAACTATATGACAGGGGCAAAATAGATAGTAATCAGTTATAAATATATTCGATTATAAGTGTAATATAAATTATGAATATATTAAGCAGCTAGAGATACAAATTTATAGAGAAGGAGATGCCACCTAAGCAAGCTTGTGTTGTGGCATCACCGTTCTCGTTCTCATGATGATATGGATACAGTTCAAAAATAGATAGACAGATAAGATAAATATTTTAAATTTCAGTTGAATTTTTTTGATACTGGTGATATTCTTTAGATCCGGAGTTAATTTTGGGTCCAATATATATTAGAAATCGCTGATTGTGACGAAGTCTAACAGAGGGAGCATCAATAATCAGGTTTGTGTTCAGACGGGTGTTATGAGGGGGTGTGTACTGATAACCCATAGGAGACACTGATATACGTATATAGAGCTTCTCCACATTGTAGACATCTGCTTCTCCGTGAAATAATTATTATTCAAAACCCAAATTCTGTTCAACAAAAAATATATAATGAAAAAAGATAGCTGAATGCAAATCTTCTTATTTCAACCCATCCAAGACACTCCAGATATGATAATGATATCGACAAAAATCATATGGGCCATTCGTCAACCCGACAAGCCGAGCCGTGCCCCGAAAACTATAGATCAAATTTTATATCGGTCACAGGTCAAAGATAAATGTTGATTCATAACATCGAATAAAAACAAGTTTTTTTATTTATTACCTCTAAAGTTGGCTTTCCTGAATATTTGAATGACATTATTTGTACCTATAATAAATAAATAAATAATAATAAAAAAGTTTATTCACTCAGAAACTAAGAAACAACAAGAGTGTTTATATAATAAAGGTGGTTATAGCAAATAAACATGGGGTACCACAGAAGCTTTGGTTCCGGAGGACCATCGCTTGTACGTGGTTTCGTATGTATACAACATAATTATGACAAAGATAATAATAATAAAGTAGTGTAAGTTATGACGAAAGTAATGTAGTGTAATAAATGATATAATATAAATACACATAAACATGCAATATGTAAACGCATCCATACAATAGTAGGTTAAATATATAATTAACAGTAGGGTTTTATGTTAAGACAAACGGGACATATGAAAGTATTATTCAAAACAAATCAGTAATATATTCAATTTTAATTTGATCTTTTAAGTTGTTTTTTTGTCATGTCTGAATTTTGCTCCACATGCGGTGAAAACAACCTTTATAACAACCATATCTCAAATAGTTTCTGTGATAATGGCATCTAAACTTTGCATCAGGGTTACAATCCAGGGCTAGGTATTATGTTGATCAACGTTATATTGCAGCGTTTCGTGATTCAATTGCAGTGAGAGATAGTGGCTTGTTTCTACAAACGAACTTATCATAATTGATTCATGGCCAGCGGCAGAGATGATACTATTGCCACGCCTAATTTCCCTTCTTATTCGTGCATACATAATTTTTATATGCTGTCGCTCCTTACATTCAGAATGAATCTTGTCGATCAAGTCCTAGTTAACTAATTGTAGGTTTATATATTTGAAAATGGTCGTAAATGATAATTGTGCATTTATTTGGGTAATATAGCTCCCGAAAAGTGATATTGAAGAAGTAGATGGTGGTGATTTTTTCTTAGATATCTAAATTAAAAAACCCGATGGTGCGGTCAGTCGAAAAGGTAGATTTCCGAATTTGATTATTGATTCTGAAGAAGCCGTCAATCAAGCTAACGAATCATTTGACAGACAAAATGTTCTCACTGGAAAATATAAACAACATTTCTATTTTTCTATAACCTCAAACTCTACAATTAAAAATTGGAGGAAAGTTCAAATATCTCTGAACGCTCTTATTATTTCTGTGTAATCTGGCTCAAATAAAAAAAATACAAAATTCTATTTTTCTCTTAACTTTCAATCAGAAGTTGGTGAAGGATTCCAAATCTCTCTAAATTCTTCCTAATAATTCTAAGTAATCTGACACAAATCAAAAGAAAGAAGTATAACCAGCACACAAGGATATAGACAGTACCTACTTAAAATAAACTAAAAACACTTCACTGTGATGTTTACGAAAATTTGGTTTACAAAACCCACCACACGTGTTCCGCTATGCTATAGCTTTTGAATTGAAGATCAACGTTATATGCAGGTTTCGTGATTCAATTGCAGGAACGTCTTTGGCTTGTTCTACAAACGAACTTATCATAACTGATTCATGGCAGGGCAGGATGATACTTAGCCACGCCTAATTTCCCTTCTTATTCGGCATGCATAATTTGTTTGCGTCGCACGTTACATTTAGAATGAATCTTGTCGATCAAGTCCTGGTTAACTAATTGCAGGTTTGAGGGTAACGATAGAAAGACCATCTATTTAGGTACACCCATGTTTCAAAACAAAACAACAAATCTATTTTTCTATCAACTTTCAATCAGAGTTGGTGAAGGATCCAAATCTCTCTGAATTCTTCCTAATAATTCTATGTTATCTGACACAAATCAAAAGAAAGAGGTATAACCAGCCCACAAGGATATAGACAGTACCTACTTAAAATAAACTAAGAACACTTCACTGCGATGTTCACAAAAATTTGTTACAAACCCACCACACGTGTTCCGCATGCTATAGCTTTTGAATTGAAGATCAACGTTATATGCAGCGTTTCGTGATTCAATTGCAGTGGGAGACGTCTTTTGGCTTGCTTCTACAAACGAACTTATCATAACTGATTCATGGCCAGCGGCAGAGATGATACTGTAGCCACGCCTAATTTCCCTTCTTATTCGTGCATACATAATTTTTATGTGCCGTCGCTCCTTACATTCAGAATGAATCTTGTCGATCAAGTCCTAGTTAACTAATTGTAGGTTTGTGGGTAACGATAGAAAGACCCATCTATTTAGGTACACCCATTGTTTTAAAACAAAACAACAAATCTATTTTCTATCAACTTTCAATCAGGAGTTGTGAAGGATCCAAATCTCTGAATTTTCCAATAATTCTATGTTATCTGACCAATCAAAAGAAAGAGGTATAAAGCCCAAAGGTATAGACAGTACCTACTAAAATAAACTAAGAACACTTCACTGCGATGTTCACAAATTTGTTTAAAAGCTCACCACGTGTTCCGCATGCTTAGCTTTTGAATTGAAGATCAACGTTATATGCAGCGTTCGGATCAATTGCGGAGAGTCTTTGGCTGCTTCTACAAACGAACTTATCATACTGATCTGCCAGGGAGAATGATACTAGCACCTACCTCTATCGGCATGCATAATTTTTGTTTGCCGTCGACGTTACATTTAGAATGAATCTTGTCGATCAAGTCCTGGTTAACTATGCGTTTGGGGTAACATAGAAGACCATCTATTTAGGTACACCCATTGTTTTAAAACAAAACAACAAATCTATTTTTCTATCAACTTTCAATCAGGAGTTGGTGAAGGATCCAAATCTCTCTGAATTCTTCCTAATAATTCTAAGTAATCTGACACAAATCAAAAGAAAGAAGTATAACCAGCCCACAAGGATATAGACAGTACCTACTTAAAATAAACTAAGAACACTTCACTGCGATGTTCACAAAAATTTGGTTTACAAAACCCACCACACGTGTTCCGCTATGCTATAGCTTTTTGAATTGAAGATCAACGTTATATGCAGCGTTTCGTGATTCAATTGCAGTGGGAGACGTCTTTTGGCTTGCTTCTACAAACGAACTTATCATAACTGATTCATGGCCAGCGGCAGAGATGATACTGTAGCCACGCCTAATTTCCCTTCTTATTCGGGCATGCATAATTTTTGTTTGCCGTCGCACGTTACATTTAGAATGAATCTTGTCGATCAAGTCCTGGTTAACTAATTGCAGGTTTGAGGGTAACGATAGAAAGACCCATCTATTTAGGTACACCCATTGTTTTAAAACAAAACAACAAATCTATTTTTCTATCAACTTTCAATCAGGAGTTGGTGAAGGATCCAAATCTCTCTGAATTCTTCCTAATAATTCTAAGTAATCTGACACAAATCAAAAGAAAGAAGTATAACCAGCCCACAAGGATATAGACAGTACCTACTTAAAATAAACTAAGAACACTTCACTGCGATGTTCACAAAAATTTGGTTTACAAAACCCACCACACGTGTTCCGCTATGCTATAGCTTTTTGAATTGAAGATCAACGTTATATGCAGCGTTTCGTGATTCAATTGCAGTGGGAGACGTCTGTTGGCTTGCTTCTACAAACGAACTTATCATAACTGATTCATGGCCAGCGGCAGAGATGATACTTACCACGCCTAATTTCCCTTCTTATTCGGGCATGCATAATTTTTGTTTGCCGTCGCACGTTACATTTAGAATGAATCTTGTCGATCAAGTCCTGGTTAACTAATTGCAGGTTTGAGGGTAACGATAGAAAGACCCATCTATTTAGGTACACCCATTGTTTTAAAACAAAACAACAAATCTATTTTTCTATCAACTTTCAATCAGGAGTTGGTGAAGGATCCAAATCTCTCTGAATTCTTCCTAATAATTCTATGTTATCTGACACAAATCAAAAGAAAGAGGTATAACCAGCCCACAAGGATATAGACAGTACCTACTTAAAATAAACTAAGAACACTTCACTGCGATGTTCACAAAAATTTGGTTTACAAAACCCACCACACGTGTTCCGCTATGCCATAGCTTTTTGAAGTGGAGATGAACAATTACTGGAGTTCGACATAAATGATAGGAGCAGGTAGTCAGTTGAATATCGGGTGATCAAATGATTATTGGACAAAATATCATTCAATTTCTTGTAAACAGATTCAAAAGGGGCCAATCAGTCAAATTATTCTGTCATTTAATGAATATTGTGAATTCTTGACTTTGTTAATCTCTAAGCTTTCTGGGAGATTGAGGTTTTCGACCTTTCTTTTCTACGTACAATAGTTCAAAGTTATAAGCAGAGCAATGCTTTCCAGTCAGGAGATGGATACCGAAAGTTGAATTAGATTTGCCCTTAATAAAACTGTTTCTATGCTCGGATATGCGTTGCTTGGGCGTTCTACCTGTTTGTCCTATGTAAAAACTTGGAAAAGTACCACAAGTTAGTTAGATATATTCCGGATTTGTCAGACTTTTCACTTCGATCTTTGTTGTTTTCGATGAATTTTCCCAAAGTATTATTTGTTCTGTAAGCAATATTAATGTCTTTGTCTTGAATGTTTTTGAATTTTCTCTGAAAATTTGCCGCTTTGAATTTGTATTTGAATCGGTTGGATGAAGTCACATACTTTCCTTATATCACCTAGGAAAATATCAATCTAATATGTTTTATTTAACTTTGAAATCCAGAAATGTCAATAAAATGATGTTCTGTTTGTCGGCGGAAGGAAAACTCGAATAGTAGCTGATTGACACGAGCGAATGAACTTCAAATGAAAGGGGCATATAGGGTGAACAAAAATTATAATTCTCATGATTGGTAATTTACAGCAATTTAAGATTTTTTTATTTGTGTGTACATCTTAGAGAAAAAATAAAAAGGAATGAAAGTTGTAGAGCTTATAAATCTCTATCAATAGATCAATATTGGTATGAAAATTGAAGATTGAGATTTCATTTTAATATTTCAATAGCCGCCATTTTTGAACTAGTGGACCGATTTGTCCCATATTCGAAATTATCCGAGGCAATGATATAAAATATTTTTGTGCACGATTTCTCTCAATTCGGTTGGAAAATGTGGCCCCCACTTTGTTGACAAATTTTGTTATATCCCATATAAATATATATATTTTGCTGCATACCCCAATAATCAATTTGTTTAATATATATATATATATATATATATATATATAAATATGGATATAACAAAATTTGTAAAAATGGGGGTAATTATATATATATATATATATATATATATATATATATATATATATATATATATATATGCCGGGTGTTAACGAATCTATTAGACAATTCATAACTTCAAGAATATTAGTAGGTGGCCATGATCGGACAAAAAACTAATCTGAGGACCTCAGGTTATGTCAGAAAATTACAATCGCAAAGTATTAGTGACTAATATGACAATAACTGGAATAAGACAAGTTGGCAAAATTACATTTTCTAACTATTATTTTTCAAATGGCGCTCATTTTTTGACAAGCATTTTCTGAAAAAAGGATTTTTTGACGAATCTACCGATACTCATTTATTTGCGATTGTAGTAAATATAAGAACATGAATTAAATATTACGGAGGAAAATACTGGATAATAATTTATATACTTTTGTCAAGTGTGCCATGGATACCCATGCTGAATAATATTTTGCAGTTATTTTCATCAAGTCTTCTAGGTAATGAGTGACATAAGCTTTATGGGCAGACAGTGAAGGTGTCTTAACTTTTGTTAAATTCCAGTTGAATTTTTCTTCAAATTAATGTACACTCAAAGTGAGAAAGTGGATATGTTATTAATATTTGGAGAAAGTCATAGTCATCAGATTATAGATAGTGACATCTGTTGGTGACATATCAATGTGCACGAAATTTCGTGCCATTAAAATTCCACGACAACAGGTCTAAGCTTCACCGCACAGATTATAGATGTCACTATCTATAATTTGATGCTTTTCACATTTTTGTACTCGCCAGTAGGTATTAGCTCTATGAGATATTTGATACGAATTTGAAAGAGACCACAAGTCGTCCTGATGATTGGGAAACCATGAAACAGCTGTTGGCGGATGGTGGCCTCTCTTGGATTCGTAACAAATTTTTCCTCCTCTGTTTTGCGTTACTCTGAACGCACTAGGAGTACGACAATTGGTGTCGAGGATTGTCGTATGCTGACATAAGTTGGTGACCTATTGATGTGCACGAAATTTCGTGCCATTAAAATTCCACCACGACAACAGGTCTAAGCTTCAGCGCACAGATTAAAGATGTCACTATCTATAATTTGATGCTTGCCACATTTTCGTGCTTGCCGGTAGGTATTAGCACTATGAGATATTTGATACGCATTGGAAAGAGACCACAAGCCGTCCTGATGATTGGGAATCCATGAAACAGCTGTTGGCGGATGGTGGGCTCTCTTGGATTCGTAACAAATTTCTCTTTCTCTCTCTCTCTATATATATATATATATATATATATATATATATATATATATATATATATATATATATATATATATATGAATATAAATATTTTGGGTATATAAAAAAAATTGTGTTCTGGGGATCATGATTGGTGAAAATATATCAACATTCATTGAGTCTTGTTATAACGAGATCAATAGGTAGTTAGGTAGTATTCCTTTCTATCGAAATCTACCTGCAAATGTGATTTGTGAAAAGTGATAATGCTTTTATGTAGCTATACAGCTCCTGAAGAACATTCATTCGGACAGTAATATTGTAGAAGTAGAGGAGGACAACATTGGAGGCTTCCTTCCTCGAGCCAAATGCGTAGTCTCAACAGTGTCGTCAATTCATTCAAGAAAACAGTGGTTTGAACTATGATATCATACAAAGGCTGGACGTTTTTACAACATCCCTACCCTACGGCAAGCGACACCTCTTTTTCTCGATATTTCTTCCGCGGTACTCTGAACGCACTAGGAGTACGACTATTGGTGTCGTGGATTGGCCTATGCTGACATCTGTTGGTGACCTATTAATGTGCTCGAAATTTCGTGCTATTAAAATTCCACGACAACAGGTCTAAGCTTCACTGCACAGATTATAGGTGTCACTATCTATAATCTGATGCGTTTCACATTTTCGTACTTGCCGGTAGGTATCAGCACTATGAGATATTTGATACGAATTTGAAAGAGACCACAAGCCGTCCTGATGATTGGGAAACCATGAAGCAGCTGTTGGCGGATGGTGGGCTCTCTTGGATTCGTAATAAATTTCTCTTTCTCTCTCTCTCCCTCTCTCTCTCTCTCTCTCTATATATATATATATATATTATATATAAATATAAATATTATGGATATATAAAAAAAATTGTGTTCTGGGGATCATGATTGGTGAAAATATATCAACATTCATTGAGTCTTGTTATAACGAGATCAATAGGTAGTTAGGTAGTATTCCTTTCTATCGAAATCTACCTGCAAATGTGATTAGTGAAAAGTTATAATGCTTTTATGTAGCTATACAGCTCCTGAAGAACATTCATTCGGACAGTAATATTGTAGAAGTAGAGGAGGACAACATTGGAGGCTTCCTTTCTCGAGCCAAACGCTTAGTCTCAACAGTGTCGTCAATTCATTCAAGAAAACAGTGGTTTGAACTATGATATCATACAAAGGCTGGACGTTTTGACAACATCACTACCCTACGGCAAGCGACACCTCTTTTAAAAGGTATCGAAAAAACCTATTCAATGATACTAATTTTGTTTATGTTTATGGCAGATTTGGCAACTCGCTTTGGAAAAACGCAAAGCTGTGATGGATTTAATCAGTTAATACTAAAATTCCAAATTCAAGCTCCGCCTCTGGATAGTTGTCAAATAAGCTGACGTTTTTGTTAGTCTCCCTAATTCGACGTTTTTGTAATTGTCCAAGTTTTTGTACATTTAATAATTTGTGTATTTCTGATCGAACGTTCAACTGTTTCAGTAGCTTTTGGTACTTTTAATATTTTTGTACATTTCAATAATTTGTTGAACTGTTGTGAGCCGAACGTTTAAGTGCTTCAAGAAGCGAAATGGTACGTGCTTCAGGTGATAAAGTAGCAGCGATCCTAATTCTTGGTGAAACTGGACAAAATATTCATGCAGCAGAACGCATTTTTAATGGGAGGTTGTCTCGTCAAAAAAACTGGAAATATAAGAAAAAATATTTTAGAAATGTATTTGTCAAATACAGTAACATCGTTGATATTGAAAATTTGAATAGAATATGATTTTTGGGACTTCAGTTCAGTTTTTATTGCTATTTAGGACGTATTCTCATCAATATCATTCCTGCTAAAGGATATAATCAGGATCATATAATATTCCCGCAAGGAATTTCCGTCCAGGAAATTCAACTCATGCAGATTGGGGCTCTATTATTTATATATTCTCAAAATTAATCAGCGAAAAAATCCATATAACCATATCACCCTCGACAAAAATCCAAGGGCGATCTAGTGTTCCCAAGGTCTAGAATGGAATTAGATTAAAAAAAGCACATTCAACTATCTGAAAAAAATACCAAAAAATTATCGTTTCAAGTAAGTTTTTACAAAAATAACATTGGTATTATCGTATTATTTTATATTTTTGGATGAAGCTATTTTTTCAATTTTGAGTTGGTTAGGCTTTCTTTTTAACAACTGGAATTATTCAGCAATGAAACCGTGATGTTCCGGACAGTTAAAAAAGTTTCTTTTAATTTTTTTTCTGGATTGTGGAAATTTTACACACATCTATTTGGGTGAAAAAGTGTAATTGAAAAATAATTCTATATTTAATTCATAGATTATTCAAGACACTTCCATAACAACAACTTTTTTTTTCAATTCATATTTCACACAGATAGTGAAGTGGAAAGCTGATATTCTCTCAAGTAAAAAAAAATTGAGAAGAAAAATATTAACAGTTATTTCGATGGGTCGAACCGATTGAGCCTCATATAATATCTTGGACGCACAGCTGTACTTTCCTGGTTATTTTTTTTCAATTGAGGTACTTCAAATATTCAGTAAATTACTTTGAAAATGATATTACAAGATTCCGAGAATCCAATTTACCGAATAATTGCTCCCATACAACCCAAAGTGGGTATACAATCTACTTCATTTTATATCCACTCGTCCAAGCAAGTAGAATAAAACATAACTGTATCTTTAATGTTTTTTTTCTGTGGCAGGTATTGTGTCATCACCAGATGTTGACGATCATACAAATAATTCGTCTGATATGAATCTACAGCCATTCAGAACATATGTTGTTATATGCCTGAGGAGGAATCCTTGAGATTTAATGAAGTATTTGATTTTACTCCGATGGATTATCGTCGGTATACGAAATAATTTGGTCTCAATGAAATAATTTTATTTATATTCTTGTCAGTATTGAGAAATGTATTATCAGAATGATTATCCTGGAACTGTATACGGCAGTACCATATATTTTGTATTGTAAAAAAACTGTCTGTCATTTTTTTTTTCGTATGATGATTACAAGAATCTGGAACACTCACTCTCTTTTCATAAGGTGGTACCTTCTCGTTGGAATTTTAAAAAAGGAAACGAATATTGGTATCTTCTTATTTTCAGCTGGTCGGTGATTTTCTACAAAGAAATCCTGAACGTATTATTCTTTAGACAAATATGATGCTGAATAATGGCCTTTCAATGTTCCCCTGACTCGTGCTTAGTGTTGAAAGTTTCGGAATTGGTGATTAACAATAAAATTCACTAATATTTGTCGAATTTTTCCGTCTGGGTTGAGAATATGTAGGGGATATATTTTCAAAACGATTAATATTTGAATTGACGAGGCCGATACATGATGAAAATCCATATTAAAGTAAACAAAAGACTCTCACTTCACTAAATGATTTTCCCCAAACTGGGTTAACAACCACGACACGTGTTTTGCTATACAATAGCTTTTTCAAGTGGAGATAATACTAATTAATCAATCACATTGTATCATGTTAAATAGTCAAGGCAGGTAGTAGCAGGTAGCAGAATATTAATAGTATATTATTTAACGAGTGGTAATGTAGGTCATAACTCACGCAGGCGAGTGTTGTAATTCATCAAGTGAGTTATGACCATTACCGCAAGTTGAATACTATACTTTATCCACGACTATAACAATAAATACTAGGATACAAGTACAGAAAAATAATTTTATTCACAAATCTTAATAGTTACCTATAACAATGCTATGAAAAAATTCATTGTAATAACTCATTTTTTTATAAATAAAATTAACTGAAGTTTGAACAACCAGTACTCTGAATATGTGGGACTGAATTATGCAAGTTTATTGTTTCATTTTGGGTTTGTTGCATATATGTTGTTGATGTAATATCTGGTTGAGGTGTTATAGAACTGTATATTTCATTTGCAGTATCTGTCTTATTCTTTTCGGAATCATCAACGTACCCCTCAGCCACAGTAGTTGATCGACAACCGCCATGGCGTTTCAGTGCCGTTATATCCCCTCCAGCATTTACTAATAAAGTTGCCGACGAGTGGCGAAAACAATGCCCTGTGTATGAATTATAGTGTGGTAATTTAAAAAATGTAACAATATCTTTCCCCATTGCTCCAAATTCATCAAAGCCAATTCTTTGTGAGTGATATTTTCTATTTTGAAATTTAAAGAATAATATCGTTCGCGATATATCAGTAGGACGAAGATTTAATATGTCTTAACAATGGTATAAAAATTTCCGTAACAGTGAATTTTCTGGCAATTTTTGTTTTTGTATTCGGTACACTGACCATAAAAATAGATCCATGATCTTCTAAATCTGTAATTTGCATAAGTGCAATTCTGCTGCACGACAAGCACCCATAATGCCCATTATTAAAGCAACCTAAAATAAATTATGTAATTGACTAGATGATAAAAACGATTGAATATTGTGAGATCCACAACCTTTGTCGCCAGATATTTCACATCAGGAGCTCCATTTATGAAATTATTAAGTTGTTCAGGCCTAAAAGTTTTCGCCTTTTTAGCTACATGTTTCTCTGATTGACGTTTAAGAAACGCGCGTAATTTCAAAAAATTCTCTTTATTGATTCCATTATTTATGTTAAGTGTACTTCTTAGCATGGAGTAGATTGTCCATATGGACGATGCTTTATATTTAGTGCTAAGTTCATTAAAATATGCCAAAAGTACATTTTCTGTGAACGATGACTCAATGTTCTTGCTACTATACCAATCTTGAAAAAAAATTTATACACCTTTATATTTGTTTTGGGATTTTTCGGGCAATAAATTCTGTATGGTAACATTAGCTACTTGTCTTATTTCTGGAGGTGTACATAATAATTCATCTTCACTATCTGAATTCATCTTTTTCAGCACAAAATTCAGAATAATTAGGTATTAACTTAATTTGGAAACGTCAAAATTATTCAAGTGACATTACTCCCCTCAATAACAATAATGGACTGTTCCGTTTCGGCCAAACGGCTTGTATAGAAGAACAGAGCCACTTTGATATTCGGTTCCTAAATAATTCCAAGAATCTTTTCCGATTTATTATAGTGAGTTATAGTAGTGAGTTATTATAACTCACGTTGTTTGTTTATAGATACTATTAATTGTTCAAAAGCAGTTGGATAATCAATATATAATTCAATAGGAGTAGATAAAGATATTAAGGATTATCCATTAGGTATTTATTAGGAATAAGGCTAAGTAGAATGGATATTTTGTACATGACCTGTTTAATCTCCAGCGAAATAACATCAACAAAGGAGAATTATTCAAGTTGATCTGGTCATCAAGCAAATATTGCGACTTTTTGCATTTATTAATTCCTGAACTTTCTAGAAGGTTGTAATATACTATAACATTGAAACAATATACATCACCAATCATAAATTGATTACAACCACAGAATTAATCAGAAAGAAATAATTTAGCAGAAGAAAAACAGGGCTAAGTACAGCACTTCGAAAAACACCCGTTACATTCGCCATTAATAAACAATATGCAACTTATGATTTCTGCAGTGATTTACCAATGAAGTAGGAGTAACAACCGAGAATATACAGAAACAAACAGAACAACAAATTACGTCTCAATCCGGTGTCATTAAAACTACAATCACGAAAGGAGAGACGTACAATTCATTAAAATTTCCATCATGTTATTCATTGCATGATTCGAACCCAATCCAACAGGGTCGAAACAATGAAATATTTCGACTTATTTATATTAGTAAAAGAATATAGATTCAAAATAAATGTTCATTTTTGGTGTTCTGACAGTAACAGGACATTGTACAAATCATCACAACAACATGCCTTTTTATCCGTCTGCGCAACGCAAAGGAGGGTAATGTGTTTATCATGTTGTATGTTTGTTTCTGTGTGGCGCTCTAGAGACCATACGCGAGGGTCGATTTTGATTATTTTTACGTCAATCGGATTGTCCGAAGCTTGCGAGTGTCACTAAGGACATGACATTAATCGAAATTCAATATGGCGACAACCAAACCCCATAATGTGAATAAAGACATGACAGTTATAATTAAAATTCAACATGGCGACAACCAGAGCCATATTGTGAATAAAAACATGACAGTAATAATCAAAATTCAATATGCCGACAACCAGACGCCATATTGTGACAAAATTCAATATGGCGACATCCAGAGCCATATTGTGAATAAATACATGACAGTTATAACCAAGTTCTATATGGCGACAGCCAGACGCCATATTGTGACAAAATTCAATATGGCGACAACCAGACGTCATATTGTGAAAAAGTTATAACAGCGTATAGCCTGGTTCATCAGTAATTGGTTAATTCGCCGATTAGTTGGTTTATTTCGGTTTCAGTTATTATTTCGTTTTCGTCATATTTTTATATACCGGGTGACACAGGATATATATATATATATATATATATATATATATATATATATATATATATATACCGGGTGAAACAGGATATCGGGCCACCCCTGTAACTTCTGCATTCGTGAACGGATTTTCCTGGAATTTGGTACAGTTATATAAGCAACCATTTCGGATCTGATCACATTACGATCCAATATGGCGGACTTCCCTCTTTTCTGGAAATTCCAGTAACTTTGTTTTTTCAAATCGAACACTCTGTATATTTTTACATATTCAAGTTCAACAGGTCAGAACAAGTACAAACCTCATGTCAAATATAATTTTTTTTAAACAATTAAATTTTTTTTTTTTTTATTTTACTTCGTGGATAGATGAGATTTGGTCGGAGCTATTCACAATGGGTCGCAAATAATAGAAAAACTTATATTTTTCTGAAATTTTTTTTTTGTGTCACTTAATGGTTAATCCATTCAGTCACATCACATTTTGATCAACAATTAATTTTTTTCAAATGAAACCCCTATGGGCCACCTACCTGTCTCTCTAAAACATTCATCAAGGAAAAAAATAACATATCATTTTTGTATTTCGGTGCAGTAACAAATTGTATAAATTCAAAAATCTACAACTAGTTCATGAGTTTTCTGGCAGTTCGAATAATTTTTCAACTTAGTAAGCTGTGGAAAACAACATTTCTGAATCTTGTCAACTAATTGTGTAAGTTATACTTATAAGCACGATAATGGTGTTTTTTTTTAAATTTTCTAGCGTTTTCTCGACTGACATTGCATTACCATTCCAATTCCTGCGTCGAAGCGGTTGGATCAAAATCGACATAAGCAAAACATTCATTTCTGCCTCCTCACTTACGATCATCTTCTCCATTGTTGGGTTCTTTTCGGAATCTTCTCTCCCCATTTTTGAAAAATATTCTTTGTGGGTGTCTTCTGTGTGGGTCTCGCTCAGCGTATAACTGACAAGCGGCGACAATGTTTCAAGACATTCTCCGTAAATTAATAACATATTGACCTGTTCACTTCTTGTGAACCTATAATTTGTTTTACATTTCTATAACTAATTTCGAGAGTTCATTTCCGGTTTTCGTTCGTTCGTTCGTTCTTTCTTTCGTTCGTTCGTTTTCGTTCGTTCGTTCGTTCGTTCGTTCGTTCGTTCGTTCGTTCGTTCGTCCGTCGTTCGTTCGTTCGTTCGTCGTCCGTCCGTCCGTCCGTCCGTCCGTCCGTCCGTCCGTCCGTCCGTCCGTCCGTCCGTCCGTCCGTCCGTCCGTCCGTCCGTCCGTCCGTCCGTCGTCCGTCCGTCCGTCTGTCCGTCCGTCCGTCCGTCCGTCCTTCGTTCGTTCGTTCGTTCGTTCGTTCGTTCGTTCGTTCGTTCGTTCGTTCGTTCGTTCGTTCGTTCGTTCGTTCGTTCGTTCGTTCGTTCGTTCGTTCGTTCGTTCGTTCGTTCGTTCGTTCGTTCGTTCGTTCGTTCGTTCGTTCGTTCGTTCGTTCGTTCGTTCGTTCGTTCGTTCGTTCGTTCGTTCGTTCGTTCGTTCGTTCGTTCGTTCGTTCGTTCGTTCGTTCGTTCGTTCGTTCGTTCGTTCGTTCGTTCGTTCGTTCGTTCGTTCGTTCGTTCGTTCGTTCGTTCGTTCGTTCGTTCGTTCGTTCGTTCGTTCGTTCGTTCGTTCGTTCGTTCGTTCGTTCGTTCGTTCGTTCGTTCGTTCGTTCGTTCGTTCGTTCGTTCGTTCGTTCGTTCGTTCGTTCGTTCGTTCGTTCGTTCGTTCGTTCGTTCGTTCGTTCGTTCGTTCGTTCGTTCGTTCGTTCGTTCGTTCGTTCGTTCGTTCGTTCGTTCGTTCGTTCGTTCGTTCGTTCGTTCGTTCGTTCGTTCGTTCGTTCGTTCGTTCGTTCGTTCGTTCGTTCGTTCGTTCGTTCGTTCGTTCGTTCGTTCGTTCGTTCGTTCGTTCGTTCGTTCGTTCGTTCGTTCGTTCGTTCGTTCGTTCGTTCGTTCGTTCGTTCGTTCGTTCGTTCGTTCGTTCGTTCGTTCGTTCGTTCGTTCGTTCGTTCGTTCGTTCGTTCGTTCGTTCGTTCGTTCGTTCGTTCGTTCGTTCGTTCGTTCGTTCGTTCGTTCGTTCGTTCGTTCGTTCGTTCGTTCGTTCGTCGTTCGTTCGTTCGTTCGTTCGTTCGTTCGTTCGTTCGTTCGTTCGTTCGTTCGTTCGTTCGTTCGTTCGTTCGTTCGTTCGTTCGTTCGTTCGTTCGTTCGTTCGTTCGTTCGTTCGTTCGTTCGTTCGTTCGTTCGTTCGTTCGTTCGTTCGTTCTTTCATTCGTTCATTCGAATTTATTTGAAATTTGGCAGGAATTCATAACTCTGGTGACAATGCATTATAAAATGTTTGTTAGAGGAAAAAACAGAATGGCGGCTCCAAGATGGCAAACGAAATTTTCAATTATGGTCCGATTTGATTCAAAATAGAATGAATAAATACAAGATGGCGGCTCCAAGATGACGGCTCCAAGATGACGGGCGAGTTTTGTGATTATATTCCGATTCGATTCAAAATCGATATGTGGAGGTTTTTGGGGTCGTTGATTATGAAATATTTGTCAACATTCATAAATTCAAGATGGCGGCCCCAAGATGGAGGACGAGTTTTGTGATTATGGTCCCATTCGATTCAAAATTGGTATGCGGGGTTTCTTGGGGTCGAAGATCTTTAATTTTCTGTCTGAATTCATTAATCCAAGATGGCGGCCCCAAGATGGTGGACGATTTTTGTGATTATTGTCCGATTCGATTTAAAACTGGTATGTGGGGGTTTTCGAGGTCGGAGATTATGAAATATTTGGCTAAATTCATAAATTCAAGATGGCAGCCCCAAGATGGAGGACGAGATTTGTGATAATGGTCCAAGTGGATGATTTTTGTGATTATTGTCCGATTCGATTCAAAATTGGTATGCAGCGGTTTTCGCAGTCGGAGATTTCGATTTTTTTGTCACAATTTATAAATTCAAGATGGCGGCCCCAAGATAGAGGACGAGTTGTCTGACTATGGTCATATTTCATTCAAAATTGGAATGAGGGGGTTTTCAGGTTTGGAGATTATGAATTTTATCTATAAATCTAAGATAGCGATTTCAGGATGGTGGACGAGTTTAGTGATTATGGTAAAATTCCATTCA
Organism: Gonioctena quinquepunctata; assembly: GCA_018342105.1. NCBI lineage: Eukaryota > Metazoa > Arthropoda > Insecta > Coleoptera > Chrysomelidae > Gonioctena > Gonioctena quinquepunctata. The sequence continues at coordinate 26,048 of JAFIRS010001683.1, read as the reverse complement.
AAATTGGTGTGTGGAAGTTTTTGGGGTCGGAGATCATGATTTCTTTTAGCTCAAAATTCACAGGGAAGATATCTTGTAATTAATAACGATACTCTATTAGAAATGAACAGATTAAGGCGAACTAACCAAAGATTAAAAAAAATTAAACAACTATTAAAAACTTTTTTAAAGAAAATTGTAATACAAATCATACTTCGACAAGTTGTTACTTCCAACCAATCATTGTCCACTTAAATTAATGGGTACCTCCTTTCATGAACACTTCGCGCGACGAGGTTTTTGTAACCAAATAACTCAACGAAAAATAATTAAATCATTGCCAGCGATGACTTGAACTTATTTTATACGTTTCAGTACACGGCTTAAATAAAAGTTCGTCCTTAAAAAGGTTTTTCATTATTTATTTCATTTATTTTGAAACCGATCTACTATCGATTATTGATTATTTTGGATTGATTACTTTTCACAGAGATAAAAGAAGGGAGAAAACAAATTTACAAGTGCGAGAGGGACTAGCGAATTACTGTCAGACCTGAAAATTCGGTTGATTTTAATTTGGATAATAGTTTTCGAACATATACATTTAATAGCAAAGACACTGAATGAACCAGGCACATGAAACAACAAAATTAATACTTTCTATCAATAATTACATTAGAAGTACCTACTAAAGAGTATTGGTGGTGCCTACTAGACTGGTGGCATGCATTAAAACAATATAGCAGTAGTTACAAATTCCATGAGTGGCGCACAGTGCACACCTTTGTCAAAACTACTCTACTTCTCTTATGCACCATGAATATATTCAGTGATGAGTTCTACTTAAATCAGTGACTATGACAAAACAAATCAGTAATATCCACTAGAACGAGGCATAGCGGCCCCTATAGGGCTAGAACAACGGTATAATTTTAGATTTATCTCTTTTTTTGTTGATCCAAAAGTAATCTGCTTGTTTTAGTAAAAACTAATATTTATTGCAGAATTCTTCTGTGAACGATTTCACTTTTACAAAATAGTATATAATTTGGTGCATAATGACCTGTTTACCCCGTTATCTGGGGCAAAGTGGTCCCTCGTTTGGGGTAAAGTGGTTACTTGTAGACGGTTCAAAACTTTCATTAAAAATTTAAAGAAAAGTAGGTAATCAGTAGATCTATGACGATAGCGGTACCGTAAAAACATTATTCAATGAAACCTACCGAGTAAAAAGCATTACAAACATTTATCACATACAAAGTCCAGTTGTTTCTTTGATTTCCTACTTGGTTTCTTTTGGATCCGTCTCTTCATTGACTTTGTTTCATCCTTAAATACATGTCTTACTGTGGATCAAGTTTTTTTTTTTTATTTGTCTCTTTGTCTTCCATTTCCACAAGTTCCCGTTCTAGTTCATTCTTATATGAGCTACTAGTTAAGATAGCAGTTGTCCCACACTTTCTTCTTTTAGGTAGTGTTTTTTGGCAATGGTCTTATTTCTCTAAGACTTACAGCAAATGTTCTTATGGTAGGGGAATAGGAAGTTATTGTTTTTGAAGAAATGGTTGTTCATTTAAAATGTTGTTCTGTGGAGTCCGCTGCTTATTTTGAGAAAGTATTGTTTTTGATGAACATGCTTGTTTATCCAAAATATGATTTTGTGGATTCTGTTGCTCTTCAGCAGTAGTGCCATCTTGGGGAGAGCATGCGTTCGTTATTTCATCTGGATCTAATACTTCAGCATTTCTCTCCAAAGAGCCGGTTTCAGCATCAACATGAAGCATGTCAGTCGTCAATGAGAGAGCAAACTTGGTTTCATGAAAAATTTCCATATCGTTGGATATATACCAGTTTTCCTTAATCCATTTATTCCAGTTTTCGGCGTTGACGCTTGTAAATAAGCTTCTTCAAAGAGTCGGTTAACTTGAAACTGCTCAATAACGCGCCCATGATTCTGTCGCAGAAACTTCTCTATACTCTGGACATAATAAGTGTTTAGAGGAAAATTGAACAATACGTCTAGGGGCTGCAGCTTGTGGCTGCAATGTGGGGGAAGGCACAGTATTTTCACATAATTTTCTCGTGCTTTCTTGATTACAGCCAAATATTTGGTGGCGTTATTATGACCATCGAGTATTAGAAGTAATGGGTCTTCCTTTGTAGGTTTCATGAATTTAATGAAGTGATCAAACCATTGTTCAAGAATATGTAGCTTCATCCAACCAGTATCCCTACAAGCAAATGCGGAAAGATGGTGCTCCTTCAGTCAATTCAATTTTCATCCTTTTTCTTGGAAAAATTACCGTAGGCGGCACAAAATTTTCTGCTGCACCATGCAAATAACATCCGTGCATAGAACATCACTTTCGGCTGATAATATAGCGCCAACTTGCCTCCTTCCTTTTAACGCAAGAACCTCACTATTTTTAGCCTGAGTAGTTGTAACAGCTGTTTCATCAACATCGAATATTCTATGTGGCGGATAATTGTTCTTATACAGGTCCTTCAACAGATCAAATGATTTTGATACCATAACTTCATAAAACCCTGAGCTCTTGCAATTGAAGTTGGCTCGGGAATTCTTAGAGACAGCTGAGGATGCCTTTTGCGAAAGCCAACCAGCCAGTCTTCACCTGCCATTTGCAGTTATTCATTAAAGGGCTGGGCTATTTTGTTTTTCTCAGCCATCTCGAAGGCCAGTATCCTCACATCTCTTCCGGTAAACCCATAGAACCTTTGCTCCATATCTAGGATAACCTGAAGTTTTTCTTCTTCCTGATCTTTGTTAAATACTGGTCCATGAGCACCCAACATTTAGCATATTTATTGACATTTGAATCCCTTCGTTTCAGGGTAGTACGTGGTATAGTATTTCTAATCCCAATTGGACCGATATAAAAAGTTCCGAGAAAGAATTATCTTTCCAGTTGTCCCCTTGACATATGCGTCGGTATATTATTTTGCAGTGCCGGGCAGTGCATATTTTTTCAGTTGCCGGGCAGTGCATATGAACACTTCTCGTTGTGCTCTTATTTTTATTGCCGTTCCATTTGGGGTTAGAACAAGTATACGTGGTAGTTTCTACTAGCTGTTTTAAAACACATCACATGAATTTTTACTGCTTCTATAGCTCTGAGCATATTCTCAGCACTCCATGTCTGCTGTGTAGTAGATCGTTGCCTTTTTCGAACCATTGCCATATTCCACTGAAATAAAAAACACTAATATAGGTACTAAATATCGTTATGGGGCAGAATGGCCGCCCTGTGTGACCAGCTTGCCCCGAATGACATTGTTTTATAAAAAAGATATTTACAAAATAAAAAAAAATCGTAGGTTACATTCATTCATAATAGTTTATGACCTACAAAATTATCTGTTCAAGCATGTATCAATCGTTTGTACAACATGGATATTTGAAACAATTCATTGAAATGAATAAGAGACTTACCTTCAAAAATGGAAAAAAACAGTAAAATTGCACACCGGAAAATTACACTATACCCTTCCGTGACAACTACTAGACTAAATAGGGAATCGAATCGTGCATTTGAACTTTCCCCAGTCCCCACTCACGGCCTATTAGGAGGGGGTGACCACAATGCTCCTTGTGACCACTTTGCCCCGGCCTCCCCTTCCCATCAAAATAAAAATCCGTACTTGCTTCTAAACAAATTAGTAATATTCACTAAATAGTGGTACATAGCAAAATGACAGTCAGTTATTGATAAAATTTTAATCAGTAGTACTCACTAAACACATTAGGGGCGGACACTAAGTTGATGGTGGTGAATTAATTTGTTATGTACAGTAAACATGTAGCTGTCCCTATAGCGACCAAACCATTTTGCTGTGAATACTGAATCTCAGTAATCTTGGCAAATTATTTAGTTCAGTGTATTTTCGTTTTGAGGTATTTACTAGATATTCGTTTCAGAATTATTTATATGGTATTGGTTTTTTTCAGTTACACGCCCTTCTTCAGTAGCATTCAATTATCGAAGAAGACTTAAACGAAAAATAATAAAGAGCTTTGTTTGTTACTCTAACAATCCAGGATCAAACCAGCGACTGGAATCTAAAATATCTTCATTACTTTTCGAATCTCATGGAATCATAAATCACCGTATCGACATTTTCCTATCTTCTTATTTATGCCTACAAGGCAGTACAAGTGCATGTGCCTGGGTAAGTGCATACCATCACACACAATTTGTGATAATATTCTACATTTGTCCATGACTCACTGTCTAACTATCACATCAATGATTCAAGTTGAATGGCATCGGTGGCTCTTATCATACACTCACTGAATAAAAATGCTCTGGACCCTAGCAGTTGGGTAAATATTTACCGATTAATTGACAACAAATAATTGAAGTAATGAGTGAATTGAAACCATTATATTCAATTCAATGGAAAATGTATACAATGTGTCAAAATTAGAAGTTACCTCTGGAAATATTTCAGAAATGAAAGATGATATCAAGAAATAACCAAAATTGTTCCGAAGCAAGTTCGAAGGAACCAAAAAAGCATATGAGCATACTCCCACCTTCTCCACCTCATTAACCCATCCCTTCAAAAGTTTAGATGTGATTCATCATTGGAAAGCTCTCTAAAAATTATTTCAAGTGCTACCCCATTTTGGGGTTGTGGAAGTGATATTGTCAAAAATACTGAAAAAGCAGTTAACAAACTCAGACGAGTGAATTCTGTTTTTTTTTTATTGTTATCAAATAATTAATTATTTCTTCCACTTAAGACAGAAACCAGTTTCGCAAATACAAAAAAGCTGCAAAAACTGACAAAACTGGAACGTTTTTCAATTCATTGATCGATAGAGGAACGAAAAAGACGAATAGTAAGTGAGATTAATGTCAATGTTGTAATAGGAGGGGACTTCAACATTAATTTCTCGCTTGAAAGTTTGAGTTTATACCTACTCCGTGATCTATTGGCATGTTTCAATATGAAATATACTATTTTGGAACCAACAAGTGTAACAAAAATACTGAAAAAGCCGTTAACAAACTCAGACGAGTGAATTCTGATTTTTTTTTATTGTTATCAAATAATTAATTATTTCTTCCACTTAAGACAGAAACCAGTTTCGCAAATACAAAAGAGCTGCAAAAACGGACAAAACTGAAACATTTTTCAATTCATTGATCAACAGAGGAACGAAAAAGACGAATAGTAAGTGAGATTGATGTCAATGTTGTAATAGGAGGGGACTTCAACATTAACTTCTCGCTTGAAAGTTTGAATTTATACCTACTCCGTGATCTATTGGCATGTTTCAATATAAAATATACTATTTTGGAACCAACAAGTGTAACTGCCAGCTCAAAGACATGTATAGATGATATGATTATGAAGGAACCCAAGTAGCACACAGAGGTCATAATTCGGTTGTACAGACGTCTACTAGACCTTTCGCAAAAGTCCGTGACTTATGTCTTGTAATATGCTAAGACGTCGCTATGTATGCCAATACGACAAAAAGGCACACTCTTCCGACGTCACATCGACGTTATAAAGTAGTGGTAAAGACTTGCCAATATAGACTTATATAAGCCAGTTGCAAAAGGGTTGGATTGAATATAATTATTACGTCGTTCTGTGGTCTTAGTGTAGTCATTATATCATTATGCATTAAGGTCATAATCTTTCTAATATAGTACTACAATATGTATACCATATCAAAATATTTTATGTAATATTAATATAATATATGATTCAGTCTTCCTTTACATGTTCATGATACTCTGTGGTAATGTCATATATCTAACTAATAACAAATGGCCGTTATAGTTATCGAGATAAAAATTATTTTCATTCAGGTGTCTTTAAGAATTTTTCTGAAACTAAAGTGACCAAGCAAATCCATTTTTACGATAAAAATCCAATTCCACTCACTTAAAATTCATGCGCCTCGGAAATGAAGAGAGATAAATATTTATTTTCATTTCAGAAAAAATATACTTTATAAATTTTTCTCATTATTCGTTGAAATATGTACACCATATTACGAAAGATACTTGATTAGCACATCTCCAATTATTTTTAAATTGATATAACACCCAGGGTCCTATATTTTTGTTCCAATATGGCTCCCAGAATGATGTATCAATCAATCGAAAAACTTGGATGCCGTCCTTCTAGTGTCGAAAAGTTGTAACTACTCCGGTATGTACTATCATAGAATAGTTTACGAGTGTCTCAAAGACATTGCAATATATTACATACAAAAGTTGTAATGTAGTCGCTGTGACCACAAGTATCAAGTTTTGTATTACTAACGTCGTAACGCTATCAAAACAGAAAAAATATACACCGAGTGCATAAGCTTTCCGCTTGTTCCGCCTAATGGAAAACTCTAGAATAACTGACATTTACAATAGAGGTTATGTTGATGTTGAACAGTTATATATGGTTATATATAAATATTTTTTATTTATCACTCATCAGATCATTCAATGCAGTGTGTGGAATTTTGTGAACTAATGCCCAGTTCCTCAATTTTTCTTCGAAGACAAAACATATTTCCAAGTGTTCCTCATCACCTTCATCCATACTTTCTTATTCAAGAGCACTTTCCACAGTGATACTCTCTGTGATTGGTTCTGAACTTGTTCCAGGTACATTTTCATCTGGAACTAGATAAACTTAATTTTTTTGCAGTGTCCCGATAGGCTGATTAGTTATTTCAGATATTAATTCTGGGGTAGGCACTCCTTCCCCTTTATATTTTTCTAAACATTTTCTATACCTCCAGTTCTCTTGTAAGACAGATTGGATCCTTGTTTTGGCATTTTAATCATTCATACGGAACTGAATATTCTACAAACATGACACAATATACCTAACCAACAGAAATAACATAACCAACAAACATAATCTAGCCATAGATACATAATGTTATCATCACGACCAAAGTTCATCAGTTGATAAAGCTACATTACATGAGTACAATATGTAGTCGTAAAAAGGTTTCAAAAATCTATTCATTAGAACCACATATATTCATTGTCATAATAACCTCACAGCAACTGCTCTTAAGTTCTACTTAACGACACATACAATTCATTTACATACAAACCACAGTACAACTTCATCTCGAGAATTATTTATTGTACTCTCGTTATAACTACTACACGACGTCATAGCAACGCCTAAAGGTTATAAAACGCACATTAACTTTTTGGTTCTGAAACATTACAAATACGTGGTCCTTAAGACGGTATAAGGAGTCTTTCTGTTAATTTTATGACTCTGTGCTACTTGGGAGGGATCTGAATATAGGGCGGTAGTCAAAGATCTTAATCTGTCTGATCATTTTGCACAAATCATACATTTTCCCAAGAAGAAGTTCAAAAAGCAGGGTAGTAAGCAAAGTCATAGTGAAAGAGTATTTTCAGAGTACTATATAAACACTTTCAAATTTTGTATGGAAAAGGAATCTTGGGTCTACCTTCACAGAGAAACTTTCCCAAACAAAACCTATGAGGTTTTTCACGACACAATGCATTATTATATTGAACTATCATTCCCTATGGAGCACTTCCAAAAACAATCAAATAAATCCTCTCTCAATACTACTCCAGAACTATGCGAACTAAAACAACTAGTCTCTCTATACTCCGAATGCGCAAGGGAAAATGCGGAGAACGAAGAAATGAGTGCGCAAATAACTCAAACCTACAGAGAGGAATTATGAAAGAGCCACATGTAAAGCATAAATAACAAAATAGCAGTCTCAAGCAATAAAAACAAAGCCATGTGGTGAAAAAAATTAGTATAAGAGCAAACAAATCTAATGATATCATCATTCCTGATGGTGATAGTGTTATATCCGAGACGGACATGACTAACAATTTTAATTGTCACTTCTCTAGAGCTCAGAAACAAATTGATATCGATGAACGTTCCATGGAAAATAATATATCTGCCTGTCAAAGATTTTTTCCATACCAAGTAACTGAGCATGATGTTATTATTTTGATAAAAGAATTGAAGAATTTTCAGCGCAAGCGGTCCAATAATCTTTTGACAAAATGTGCCCATGTACTCTGTCAACTGCTGAAGAGTCTCATAAATTTGTCTTCTGAACACGGAATCTTCCCAGAAAAGCTAAAAATGGCCTCATTAACACCAGATTCCAGAAAAGGTGACTGTAATCGGTTTGAAAATCGCAGAGGCATCAGTCTACTCTCTAGCTTCACAAAATTTCCCGAGATGAACATAAAAACCCAGATACTTTATTTCTTCTCGATGAACAGAATTCTCTCACCAAATCAACATGGTTTCACTCGTAACAGAAGAACCAAAACACACTTTATGAATTCAATGAACACGTAATAACTGCTCTAGATTGCAAGTTTCATGTTTGCGGGTTGTTCATCGACTTTTCGAGAGCTTCCGATTGTGTGAATCATAAGCTTCTATTGCTGAAAATGGAGCGATATGGTATTAGAGGGATTACCTTGCAGCTGATGAAGTCTTAATTGAGCGACAGGACCCAAAAAGTAGTAATAAAAAATACCCAAAGTCAAGTTGCAACTATCGAACAAAGTGTTCCTCAAGGTTCCATACTCGGACCTTTACTTTTTAAATTTATGCAGACGACTCATTTAACTTCTTTCATGCTCTCTCCGCAGTTCAAGTGATCGCATATGCGGATGACTCAAACTTCCGTACACGGATCGAAGTACGTTAGCCCTAGTAGATAGTACAGAGACTGTATACCAGAGGATAATTACATGGGCAAATGAGAACCACTTGGAATTAAATGCTACTAAAACTACACTGATAAATTTCACCCCGAGTAGTTTTACTGAAACCCCTCAATATTTTTGAAAATAGTAAACTGTACGTTGAATCGTGTAGAATTGGCAGAATGCTAGGTCCCACTTCAGATTACAAAACATGGACACCACACATTGAATCACTCTGTAAACTGAGTGGAAACTGGTAAGGGAGATCTTGGTGAATCTATATTATGCAACCATCAACTGCCATCTGCGGTATGGGATTCTGAACTGGGCTATGGGTCATCTGCTAACAGGGTGTTCATTCTTCAAAAATAGGCCTTTCGCATCGTGGCCAATCTGGAATAGCATCAATCTTGTAGAAATGCTTTTAAAGAGTTAAATTACTCACGGTTGCTGGTCTATATATCTACGAAGTCTTACGTTTATAAAAAATGATCGCTGTTCTCATCGTACCGACAAGCTCATAAATACTTAACTCTTTCGAAAGATTTACTAGTACCCAATGCACATCGAACTTTTCTCTATAAAAAAAATCATCTCTATCTAGGACCAAAATTATTTAATGCGTCTTTATTCAGTATGAAAAAAGCCACTGTTTTTCCTCTATTGGTTGGCCTGATAGTCTACATTCTGGATAACAATAACATGCTCACGTGTCCATCCGGACACACTGTTTGATAAAAACTTTGGAAGCTATTTTTAACTTCAACGGTCTGTATCTGTACAACAAAGGATTTACAACAAAAGTATTTGGAAAAAAATTGTCATTTTAAAAAAGAAAACGTTTGCATACATAGGTATCAGACAAAAGCAACTCAATAAATAAAAGAGCGGAAATGGTATGTGAAAACTTACCCATATATGTCCTTCCAGCTCCGTCGGGACCTACCTGCAAAAATCAGTCTCAATGAAATATGCCTCATGATTCTTTTCACAAGCATTTATTTAGATTAACTCCTCTATCAACAACGAGTAATTACCTAACAAGGATAAAATCTTGCAATTCGAATTTGAACCCCTTTCAAATCACCTTTGGATAAAATTTATTATGCACTGTTTCTCAATTCAATTCCACTGTGGATTTCCGTCAGCTTGTTGCTACAAAAAATATTGAATCACCCTCTCAATTGGTGTGAATACAGTTTTATTGGCTAATGGACATTTCATGTAGGATCAAGTCCACAGTGCAAGTTGAAAAGCAGATTAAACAACTGATTTTTTATGTTAGGTAATGAACTTGGGAATCTAAACAAAATAATACTACATGGTGGCTCATTTATTGCAAGGAAGTAGAATATATCAACAATTGAGCATAAAATGTTTCGAATAAGTCGCAGTCATGCTATATGTGCGTATTTTGGAAATATTTAGGAATGAACAAGTGCTCCGTTGGAGTGGAGTATTCATTCCTTTATTATACATCCGGCAGGTAGAGGTCCAATTACATTACATTACATAATAAACCTCAATCTTAGAACATACTGTAAAATGAAACGTTGTAATGAAAACATTGATAGTAATAGGTTATGAACTAGTTGGGAAACTCTACTGAATAATTATTTAGATATTTTTTTCTATATACCACGTTTTATAAAAACGGACTAAAAAGTATAAAATAAATTATCCTAGCCCCGAATAGATTTATATCTCCATACAGATGCCTAACCCCATAGAGTTTGTCTTGAAAATTTATGTGAATTTTCAATATTTATGAAAATATTTGTAAGATTTAAAACGAAAAACGTGGGACGCATGCAATAGATATAGTAAAGAGTGTAGGGAGTAGCTGTCGATGAGAAAACTCATACAACAGTTCATCACTTGCAGTGCAATAACAATTTTAGTTATTTAGGTCATTGTATAAAGAGAATAGAATAAACAATGTTTAGGTGAACTATTCATGTATCAATTATCTATTGCATGCGCCCTACGTTTTTCGTAGCTATTAAAAAGTCATTATCACAAATTTTCAAGAAAATCTGTATGGGGTAAGGAATCTGCATGTAGTAATACATCTGTATGGAGCTAAAATAAATGATTGTTTATTTTTTAGGCCGTTTTATAAACGTGGTATATATAAATGAATATCTAAATAATTATTTTCTGCATTTTAGTCTTGTGTGTGGGAAATTTTGCAATCGATTTCAAACATCTTGATGGTATTATGATACAGCATGCAAATTAGTTAAAAATCCTTTTTTTTTTTTAACCGAAAATCGGGCAGACAAGGAAGCGAGTTAATATTGATTGTCATCTAGTTCTAAGCTATGTCTGAAATTTCAAAACTCAGTCAATCGGGAAGTTAATTGAAAATCGATTGCTCTATTCTATCATTATTATTATTATTATTACAGACAACAAACAGACAGACGAGAAAGCGAGTTAATATTGCATTGTCATCCAGTTCTGAGATATGCTTGAAACTTCAAGCATCTAGCTCATCTGGAAGTTAGTTTGAAAATCGAATGCTCCTTCTTATTATTAATATTACAGAAAAACGAACAGAAGTACAGACGAGAAAACGAATTAATATTGCCTTGTCGTCCATTCCTGAGCTATGCCCGAAGTTTCAAGTCTCTAGTTCATTGGAAAGTTGGTTTAAAATCGATTGCTCCTGACTATTATTATTATTAGAGACAACAAACAACAACAAGAGAGCCAATTAATATTGCATTGTCATCCAGTTCTGGGCTATGTTTGAAGTTTCATCGGGAAAATCGATTGCTTCTCAATATTATTGAATATTATTATTATCACAAACGGTTTATTTAAACTATAATTTCGTTATTATATTGAGTGAATATTTGGGAGGCAGTTAAATTCAGTGCACATTCACTATGGAGAGTTTGTGTTATCCCAACCCCACTGTTTTTGCTCCGTAAAAAAACGAACAGACATACAGACAAGAAAACGAGTCAATAATGTAGTGCCATCCATTTCAGATCTATTTCCGGAGTTTCAACTCTCTAGCTCACCGGGAAGTTAGTTTCAAATCGATTGCAAGATTTGTACCGGACAAACAGACACAAAATGGTTGATATAATATAAACATGGTAAAATGGTTAACTGAATCGATTCAGTTTGAGGAAGACAATGTAGGCAGTGCCAATATTATTGTAATTTCTGTAGATTAAGTTTATTTGGAGAATGAAAGAGTTGATAAATGAGAGTAATTCCAACGAATCTATGGAACTATATATGAGATTGTATACTGATAGTGAATAACGAATTTCCTCCCCATTTTTTGATGACTGAACTTCAACTCGCTCAGCAAGAAAGCACATACCATTGGTTGTTTCATAGAACAACCAATGTTTTTTTTCCAAATTGAAAGAAAAAGACAAACCATTACACTTGTCAAATGTAGTATACTGCAATCCTTGTGGAGGAAGTAACAAAAAATACATAGGACAAACTAGCAGACGTCTCAAAGACAGAATAACTTCACACAACAGTGATGTAAGAAATAACAGACAATCGTGTACTTTAGCAAAACATATTTGGGAAAAAGATCATAACTTCTCATATGATGTTTCAATATTAAACAAAGAATCGAATGAACACAAAAGACTTTTTCTAGAAATGACTTTTAAAGAACCTCAACCTTAATCTGTTTATTCGAAAAGAGTCATAGAGAAGGACTCAGCCTTATATACACATATATTTTCACATTGATAAAATAAATCATCATACTCCACCTAATGATCCTAAAACCCTGTAAAATAATTATCAATTCAACAAAAAAAGTTTCAGCCCATCTTCGAAACATCAAGATGACAAACAATCATTTCACTCAAAATTTATGTCATTCCAGTTTTCAGTTGAAATTGTCCAAGATCAATAAATTTTTATGTTATGTTGCATGAAGCTTCTCAAAAACCTAACATTTCGTAAGTAGTAGTCGTAATTGTACTTAATATTTATATTATCATATATGTTCTGTTATTTAGTGTTCCTGATGAAGAAACAAATATAGTTCGGAAAGCTTGAACAGAAATAAGAGTTTTCTAAATATATATATATATATATATTTCCAATATTTCGACAATGAATATTGTCATCATCAGGGAGCTACAAAGGTGAAACTACTATAGTATGTTGATAATTATAAAAATAAACTTTACTTACAATGTTAGCGAGAATGGTCGTTTCTCGGTGAAATACAAAAAGATGTAAAAGACAGCATTAAAACATGTAAAAACATGGAGCAACAATTAGATTTATGGAATAATATTTGTAACACAAAACATTACTGGTAACTTTATTAAAAGCCGAAAACCATTGTGGTGAACTTTCTTTGGTTATGAATGTGAAAAGTGAGAGAAAATAACAGCATCGAGGTTGGAATTTAACATAACCTAAAATGTCAACGTCAAAAATTGTACAATTTTTTAAGAAGAAGAAGAGACAGTTGGTCTAAGCTGTCCAAATGAAAGTGGAAAACATCAATTGCAATTACTACTGAAGATGATATTTTCTAATGGTAAAATTGGATGAATATATTTATTAGTTATTAATTTCTTCAAAACTTTCATGTTAGTTTGTATTAACTAGAAAAGGAAGATGAATTATTATTGAGAGCATTCGGGTTCTTGTCCAAGATTAAATAAATGTAATTCACTAATAAAAACCCTCCACAATTCAAATCAAATTGATGAAATTACAAGGAAGAATACAGGGGTCAGTCCAAAATTTTATGCACTTCCTAAAATCCATAAACCTACATTATCAGTTAGACCCATTATATCATCGATTAATAATCCCTCAGAATCACTAGCCTCCTTTTTGACAGATGCCTTGACAAAGGCCTATGATTATGATAATCCATATTAGATAAAGGACTCTTTCGACCTATCTGCAAATTTCAATAAAATGCAACTTCCTGAAAATTACGTTATAGCTTAGATGTGATTTCACTTTTTAGTAACGTTCATTTGGATTCATGCATCAGAGCAATCCACAACAATTGGGAGAACATCAGTAAATTTTGTAAGATTAGTGAAGATGACTTCATCAATATGTTAACTTTTCTCTTTAACAATACATATTTTTCATTTAATAACCAGGTTTATAGACAAACTTTTGGCACGCCTATGGGGGCAAAGATAAGTCCCATTTTAGCAAATTATGTTATGGACGAGTTGCTAGATATAGTCTTGAATGTCCTTCCTTACAAAGTTTTCTTCATCAAAAAATATGTTGATGACATAATCCTAGCACTTCCTCGATCAGAGATTACAGAAATTGTAGATATTTTCAACAGCTATGACCCGTTTATACAATTTACCATCGAAAATGAAGATGATGAAGGTAGCGTTCCTTTCCTGGACACTAAGCTCATCCGTACTTCCAATAATACCTTACTAGTGGACTGGTATAGAAAACCGATCAGTTCTGGAAGATATATGAACTACTGGTCTTACCACAAACAATCATTAAAAATAAACTTGGTCAAGCAAATGAAACAACGTGTTCTACGAATTTCTGACTCTTCATTTCACCACAAAAATTTGAAAATTCTCCTCAAGTTATTCAAACAAAATTCATATCCTTCATCCTTATTGAATAAGATTTTATTTAGCACTCCGTTATAATCCATTCTCCAAATGACATTATACCTGAGAAATTGAATAATAATAATGAAAATAATGAAACTCAAAGCAACATTTTTATACTTCTTTACCTTCCATTGCAGAAATCACACATAAGCTCTCACGAATTTTTAACAATTTTGGCAATATAAAAATAGCCCAAAAAACGGTTTTAACCATAAATTCTTTATTTTCTGTGGTCAAGGGTGAAACTCCGTTATTTTCACAAACAAAACTAGTTTATTGCATTCCTTGTGCGAGTTGTAACCATGAATATATAGGTCAAACAGCTAGGTTACTGAAAGACCGTATAAGTGCCCATAAAAGTGATTGTAGACTTCACCCTGGAAGGTGTGCTCTCAGTGAACATGTGAATAAAGAAGATCACAATATGGATTATTATTCCACAAAAATTTTAGTGAAAGAAAAGAATGCTTCGAAACGAATCTTTTTGGAAATGGCATTTATTTCTCAATCCAACAATTGTTTAACAAAAGAACAGATCTCAATCATTTGAGTGAGATCTATTCTTATCTATTAATCTTGGACAAGAACCCGAATGCTCTCAATAATATTCTCTTCCTTTTCTAGTTAATACAAATTTATGCCATGTTATTACAAAAATGCACTTAAAAATAATTATCAAGAAGTAACCCTTGTATACCGGATGCATAAATGACTCATTAGGAGAACAAAACGAAATTATTATTGCTACTTGTTACAGTACAGCCAGATAAGAAAATCAGTTTCAATAACAAAACAAAGTCATCAATTTAGCACCCGTCCAAAGTCGATAAACACAGGGCAGTTAAAAAACATATATCGTTACCAAAAGCAATTAAAACTCGATAACGCGAGTATTCACCAACCCGCATCATTAATTGAAGTAAACAACCTCGAAATTCACCGGAAAATAGACATGTCTAGACTCATAAACCACCCTAGTTGGTCATTAAGTCAGCGACAATCAGACAGCCATCATAAATACCTGTCATGCAGTAAAAATTTACCCATTTATAACATAGATAAGAACCGCGATTTATTCATGAATATATCAGACGAGCACGGCTCTTATCAGTTTTACGAGCCACCTCTTAATCGGTTTTTACCAACCAATTAACGGAAAGAAAACAATGGTAGTACCTAAATCCCGCCCCCTCAGCTACTGTGTCGAAGATCTTATAAAAGACGCCGGAAACCGAAAGAGTTAATTCAGTTCCAAATCAGAGAGAATTCGATGTTCACCAGTGAACTAGAGACATGTCACTCTCAAAAGTTAGGTTAAAAAGTCAGTCTAATTACAGTATCGTACAATAATAATGAGAGTTTCCAAACCAGTGTAGTGAACTTCAGAAAACATAAAAGCTCTTAGTAAAAACACGAGTGAACAGTATAGTTTTCCACAAATTGTCTATTTTGTCAACGCTTCCAGAACAGAGATAATACAACGGGAGTCCGCAATTCCATAGTTCACGATCTCGTAGAAGATCCCTAGCCACATAGCGCTATACGAATATACCGGGCGAATAAAATAGAATAACAACTTGACGCGATATCACTCGATATAATAACAGAACTAATTGTCGTTTAAAAACTACTCCAGTGCATAAGGGTGAAACAGGGTGAGTCTAATGTTTGTTTTTCTGTATTTATGTTTATGGCAAACCCAACCTTTGGAAATGTGTATGGGTCTGTAAAGTATCTCCATAGTTTTCAAGATTACAAAGATCTCAAAAGAGAATTTATTCTAGCCGTTGTGGAAATTGATTTCAAGATTGTTCTTTTAGTAAAATCATTGCTATTGTGTAGCCAACTGCAAAATCATCTGCCAATTAAATATATATGTACATTCTTAACATTTTATGAGTGCCTTTTTATTATTTCTTTGGTGATTTATTGTCTTTCGAAATTCCTCCTGAACGGTAGTACTTCCTGAATAAACAACCCATGTTCCGGTATTGAAAGAAAGGAACTTGATCTATGTTGACCGCTCCATAGATCATATCCGGTTCGACGCTATTCAGATAGTCGATGCTTTTAATACTGTTTTCCAATCTAACGAAATAATGTCTGGTATTACAGGTGTGGTGTGGTAATTCACAACACCCCGTAGTCCAGCTTTTAACATTGGTGTCGGGTGTGGGGTATTAATTAAGGAAGTACATTAACGCATATATGATATTTTCCACAGAAAAAAAGTGTCAAACAAAAATTTAATTTGAAATTTTTTTTAATAAATATTTTATTTTTATTTTTACAAATGAGTGTCAGTGGAAAAAAGACTAATTTGAACAGAAGTAAATGAGTAGAAAAATTGTGAAAATAGTTTAGTATAATATCGTTGTTATTTTGCAAACACTTTATTGGGAAAAATAAATATATATATAGCGTTTATACCGATCAAAAACTCAGGAAGTATTCGAAAAGGCAATTGAATTTTTTTTCAATCAATGGGGATTTTATTGAAATAATTACATCATGGAAACTCAGACAACAGTGCCGTGGGTTAGATATGAACCGGCAATTACTATCACTTTGGATAATATACCTTTTTATAATGGTAGCACAGAAATCAAAGATTTTATTCGTGAAATTGAGGATTTGGCAGCTGTAGCAAAATGGACAGACAGTCAAATAAGTTCTATAGTTAGATTGAAATTGAAAGGAATCGCTAGATTATTTATTGAAGCAGAAGATGAATTACAAAATACCGACAACTGGCAATTAATTAAAAAGGAATTATTGAAGCAGTTTAGCAAATTGAAATTACCGGGAAAAGAACAAAAGATTTTTGAATTGTTATCAAGAAAAGAATGAATCAGTTAGGAATTTTTTCATGAGATTAAAGATATGTGCAGCGAATATAAGGTACCTCACAGGAAATAATAGAATTTACAATGTATTAGAGCAAAAATACGAGCAGGATTTATTGGTACAATTTGCCATTGGATTGTTAGATCCTGTTAGAAAAAAAGTTTTATCTGAAAGTCCTGTCAGTTTAGAAGAAGCCATCAAATTAGCAGAAAAAGAAGAATTAATTGAGCAAATTACGAGAACACCGAATAGAAATTTTAGAACTTTCAATGCGAATATAATATTGTGCACACATTGTAATCGGAAAAGTCACACATCAGGAGATTGTTATATGAAAAATTGCGTATGCCTAACATGTCAAGAAGTCGGACATATGTAATATCGTTGCCCAAATAGGAATAGTTTTCAAAATAAGAGATTGAATGATTCAGGAAAATAGTTTTCCAACTACGCTAAGGAAAAATGATTCAAAAAATATGGAAAAATGAATAAATGTAGAAAAGAATTTTCTAACAATTCGAAAGAAAATAGATTTCGATCTCAGGGGCACAGGAATGAACGAGGACACACAGGAAATGGTTATCGAAATTTTAGGAGAATAAATTATAGAAAGCAAAGAGAAAAAAGTTATGGAAATAACAGAACATGGAAAAAGTATGGAAAAAAGGCAAAATATAACAGGAATTCAGATGGAATGGCAGCTTTCAACAAGCCTCAGATGAAGGCTGCAGAAAAAACTATTCAAATAGTGAGAGGCAAGAGGAAAATAAACTAATCGACGATGAACAGAAAAAAGTAATTAATTTGGAAGTAGCAGGAATTTTGAGGCATATATCCATAGATCGGAGATCCCAAGTATCAGTGGTTCATATTAATATTGTTAGAGGTATGAAATGGAATTATGATTTGCCTTATCACCTCAGAAATGGACAAGGAAATTTCACTCATTATATTGGCTCGGTTATATTGCCAATCAAAGTAAAGGAAGGAAAAATTCTGGAACATGAATTCTTAATAGTTGAAAATGATCACCGTAGTACTGAAATAACACTGGGATTAGATTTTTTACGAAAATATAACGTGCAAATTGATTGGAGCAAAAATCAAATGTATTTATTAGGGGAAAGTATCGAGTTGAAAAAGAAAATCCAACACATATGCCAAACGAATCGGGATGACGAACAGAGAGAGTTGCAAAATAGATTTGAAGAAGTAGAAAAACGATTGAGAGATGTCAATATCATGATGAACGATTGGATGAATTCTGTAGAAAAACTAGAATTGAAGAGGGAGG
The DNA here is from genome assembly GCA_018342105.1 of Gonioctena quinquepunctata. Taxonomy (NCBI): domain Eukaryota; kingdom Metazoa; phylum Arthropoda; class Insecta; order Coleoptera; family Chrysomelidae; genus Gonioctena; species Gonioctena quinquepunctata. Next base: position 7,593 of record JAFIRS010001683.1, on the reverse strand, counting down.
GCCCGCCCAAATCAATCCGAGAAGTATTCCTAAACAGAGTTTCATGCCATGAAACTAGACTACAAACTCGAATCAAATAGAATATCAGGACCGGTGATTTAATTGTGACACCAGGTTTAGAAAAAACAGTTTTTGAAGAATATGGAAAATCGTTTGGAAAAAGCGAAAAACGAAACAAGCGACAACGAGTTGAGGATTTGATGGTGACTTTATCTCCAGGAAAAGAGAGAAGAGATGCATGTAGAAAAGTGCCACATATGGAAAATGGAAACACCGACGCACCCTGTACATTAGGACCGATAGTCACACGTGACAGTCGACAAGTGGGAATGCATACGTATAGGTACGAGCATTTCCTGCCTAAAGAAACGGAGAGATGTAACGGAACATTGCCCATGCAACACTACAGCGAGAATGAAGAAAATTATAGTCATAAAATGGAAAAAGTTGGTATAAAAGCTTTTGAAAGTGAAAGTATTCCCGAAAGTAGCCAGACATATTCAGGGAGAACGGAAATTGCAACAGTTAATGCATCAAGGAGTCGAAGGAAGATGATCGATGTAGAAAATAGTGAATCATTGGAAGATAGTTTAAGTGATAGACATGAATCACCCAAGGGAGATGCTCTATCCACCAGGAAGTTGGAATCTGCCAAGCACCTAGGAATGACAGTCGCCAAAGATAAGACTTTTTCTACAGTCGTAAATTACAAGGATGAAAATTTCTTGTCTAAGGACAAATTTCTACCGCCCAGATTTTTGAATGTATGTAAAGTTCAAGCAAAAAGTATAGTGAACTCCGAAGATACGAAATTACTGAGTATTGCAGAAATGGATTTTTAACCCCGAGAAAACGAAGTATAGTAGAAGATTTTGATATGGATACGAAAGTAAAGAAAGAATTAAACCCCGAAGTGGAAATAATCAGAGCCTCAGCCAGGCAGGAAGCAAAATCTAATTTAAAAAAGTCATCGCACGTTAATTTTGAACTCCAACCAGTGGGAGAAACAAAAAGTCAAAAAAAAAAAATACCCGCTAATCGATTCAACACGTATATGAATGAAAGCAGCAGACAAGCGACACAAGAAAATGAGGTAAAATTAATAATTTTTTTAAAAAAAAAAAATAAAAATTTTAATGTCCAAAGAAAATGAAGAAAGCATTCCTGAAAATATATTCCCCTTTACAAAACCCATGACACGCGGCACTGTTCAAATGACACCCATGAAAAATTTGGTTCAATCAGTTAAATATCAGTAAACAAGAAAATTTTCAGTATGCACCAGAATGTAGGAACGTATATATAGTATGTAAATTATAATGGTTTCAGGAGACTGCAAGAGAACGCAGAAAAATTGAAAAATCCCTGAAGGTTAATTTGCCAAAGCATATTTATAGCTACGATGAACTTGTAAAAATCGGAATGAATACAAATACGAAATCCATCGATACTTTAATGAAAAAACGGAATTAATTAATTGTATCATAGTACGGGAACAAACTGAAAAAAATATATGAGGGAATCATTTCAAAACGTGAAACGCGAACAGGGACAATTTTATCAAGTGTTTTGATGTAAAATATGACAGTAAATTCCCGGAAAATTCAAGCAAGTATTTGAGACGGAATATTGTTTTGATGTAAAAAACATAAATTCATTACAGGTCATAGAAAAATAAAGAATGGTCGACAGAACCAAAATAACACACTGTACGGCTTACAGGCTGTAAAAACCAAAACACGATATGTTATGCAATTAATTCAAATAGAAACAGTTATAGAATATCGAATCGCCGGGTAACATAATAAAGATAAATAATATAATCACGATTTTCGGAAAATGTGTTTACGGATTTGCAGAATACTCACACTAGAACATCGCGACGGTTGAAAATTGTACAGTACCTAAGTAAAAATAATGATAAAATTTACTAACCGCGCATATATGGAAGGTTTTGATGGGTATATCGTGAATTGGGATTGTTAAACCCAAGAATTATCTCTGATAGGATATCAGTGGACAATCCAGTGTGCGAAGCGAAATGATGAGACCAGCAGATTCCAGAGCATTGCGAATTCACAGTATGGCTGGAGTTCAAGCACTCCGCACAGAATTCAGTAACACTATTCACAAAACAAATCACCTGTGTTATGGGTACCGCACAAATAGGAGTCCCAGGAACGAAGATTTTTTAAACGAATGAATTACACCCAACACTCCGCACAGAAAACAAACCGTTTGACCACCGAAACCGAATACCATTTCGACATTATGCTCACTCGTTACCGAACCAGAAAAAAATACGGGCCAGTGTTATCAGTCTAGTTCCGATACAGACTAATTATCACTGACTGACTCGAAATCGTATGAAAGGCCTTAATCTCGAAAACAGATGTCTAGAGAAGATAGATAGGGAACAAATCATTCCGTACCGCCGATACGTACCCTTAGCAACCCAGCGGCGTAGCAGGAAAAATTCCCAGAGGATTCACCGGATGGAAGTGAATTGATGCCCACCGGAATAGAAGTGAGGACATCCCCTCGTTGAAGAAGGCGAGTGCATACCTTTGCAGTATGTCAATTACCCCATAGAAGAAAGAGACTTTATTGTGTGTTTGCATGTTTATTTGCATGTTATTTTTAGGAATTATTAGTATTAAGTACTGAAAAATAAGGATAATAACTTTGGTAATAGATTATAATTATCCTCTAGAAGATGTAAAACAGTAGTCTATTGAAATTGTCAAAGTAAGACTTATAGAATTTGTCGCTAGAATAGGATTACACTCCAGAAAGTTAAAACATTTTGGATTATTGTTGGTGAAAGAGATGTTATTTTGAAAAAAGATTTGAGTTTGTCAAAGCTTTTTTTTAGATGGTTGGGTCGAAATGTTATGCCATGTTATTACAGAAATGCACTTAAAAATAATTATCAAGAAGTAACCCTTGTATACCGGATGCATAAATGACTCATCTAGGAGAACAAAACGAAGATTATTGATTGCTACTTGTTACAGTCACAGCCAGATAAGAAAATCAGTTTCATAACAAAACAAAGTCATCAATTTAGCACCCGTCCAAAGTCGATAAACACAGGGCAGTTAAAAAACATATATCGTTACCCGAAAAGCAATTAAAAACTCGATAACGCGAGTATTCACCAACCCGCATCATTCATTGAAGTAAACAACCTCGAAATTCACCGGAAAATAGACATGTCTAGACTCATAAACCACCCTTGTTGGTCATTAAGTCAGCGACAATCAGACAGCCATCATAAATACCTGTCATGCAGTAAAAATTTACCCATTTATAACATAGATAAGAACCGCGATTTAATCATGAATATATCAGACGAGCACGGCTCTTATCAGTTTACGAACCACCTCTTCATCGGTTTTACCAACCAATTAACGGAAAAAACAATGGTAGTACCTAAATCCCGCCCCCCAGCTACTGTGTCGAAGATCTTATAAAAGACGCCGGAAACCGAAAGAGTTAATCCAGTTCCAAACCAGAGAATTCGATGTTCAACAGTGAACTAGAGACATGTCACTCTCAAAAGTTAGGTTGAAAAGTCAGTCTAATTACAGTATCGTACAATGATAATGAGAGTTTCCAAACCAGTGTAGTGAACTTCAGGAAACATAAAAACTCAGCCAATTCAAATCAAGTATTGAAGCTCTTAGTTAAAACACGAGTGAACAGTATAGTTTTCCACAAATTGTCTATTTTGTCAACGCTTCCAGAACAGAGATAATACAACGGGAGTCCGCAATTCCATAGTTCACGATCTCGTAGAAGATCCCTAGCCATATAGCGCTATACGAATATACTGGGCGAATAAAATAGAATAACAACTTGACGCGATATTACTCGATATAATAACAGAACTAATTGTCGTTTAAAAACTACATCAGTGCATAAGGGTGAAACAGGGTGAGTCTAATGTTTGTTTTTCTGTATTTATGTTTATGGCAAACCCAACCTTTGGAAATGTGTATGTGTCTGTAAAGTATCTCCATAGTTTTCAAGATTACAAAGATCTCAAAAGAGAATTTATTCTAGCCGTTGTGGAAATTGATTTCAAGATTGTTCTTTAGTAAAATCATTGCTATTGTGTAGCCAACTGCAAAATCATCTGCCAATAAGCTACACTCGTTTTCGTTGTATGAATATTGTTGCATATCATTCGTCCACAGAACGATTGAGATAATTGTGTCAATTTTTATTAAATATATATGTACATTCTCAACATTTTATGAGTGCCTTTTTATTATTTCTTTGGTGATTTATTGTCTTTCGAAATTCCTCCTGAACGGTAGTACTTCCTGAATAAACAACCCATGTTCCGGTATTGAAAGAAATTAACTTGATCTATGTTGACCGCTCCATAGATCATATTCGGTTCGACGCTATTCAGATAGTCGATGCTTTTAATACTGTTCTCCAATCTGACGAAATAATGTCTGGTATTACAGGTGTGGTGTGGTAATTCACAACACCCCGTAGTCCAGCTTTTAACACAAACTAACATGAAAGTTTTGAAAAAATTAATAACTAATAAATATATTCATCCAATTTTACCATTAGAAAATCTCATCTTCAGTAGTAATTGCAATTGATGTTTTCCACTTTCATTTGGACAGCTTAGACCAAATGTCTCTTCTTCTTCTTAAAAAATTGTACAATTTTTGACGTTGACATTTTAGGTATGTTAAATTCCAACCTCGATGCTGTTATTTTCCCTCACTTTTCAATTCATAACCAAAGAAAGTTCACCACAATGGTTTTCGGCTTTTAATAAAGTTACCGTAATATTTTGTGTTACAAATATTATTCCATAAATCTAATTGTTTCTCCATGTTTCTACATGTTTAATGCTGTCTTTTACATCTTTTTATATTTCACCGAAAAACGACCACTCTCGCTAACATTGTGAGTAAAGTTTATTTTTATAATTATCAACATACTATAGTAGTTTCACCTTTGTAGCTCCCTGATGATGACAATTTTCATTGTCGAAATATTGGAAATATAATGTTATAAGAGTACATTTGCGTTTGCTGCTGTCCCAAAGAATTTCTCAGACTTTTTCCTAACTAGTCAGCAAAGACTACCTCTCCTCTTTCTATATATATATATATATATATATATATATATATATATATATATATATATATATATATATAATTCTACTGTACGTGTGTTGTCACTGCACTCTCTCCTAAACGGCTGGACCGATTTGAATGAATTTTTTTGTATGCGTTTGAGTGGCGCCCTGGATGGTTCAGGATTCATAAATTATCCCCCTTAAACTTAAGGGCGGTCCTCCCCTTGATTTTTTTTTTTTCAGTTCTCAGGCGAATTTTTTTTGTTTTTTTTTAATTACAGCATTGAAAAATACATACAACCCTGAACTTTCATCCTTCTACGATCAACCCCTATTTTTTTTGCAAGAATTTTATTTTTATTTAGAATAAAAAAATCCATATAACTCTCAATTCACCATTCTACGATCAACCCCTATTTTTTTTTTTAAGGAAAACGGGATAACGGGATAACGGTAACAACGGGATAACGAAAAAACGGGAAAACGGGATAACGAGATGACAGGAGAAGGGAATAACGGGAAAACGGAATAACGGGATAAACAAAAAAGGGATAACAGGAAAACGGGATAACGGGATAATGCGAATAACGGGATAACGAAAAAACGGGAAAACGGCAAAATGGGATGACAGGATAAGGGGATGAGGAGAAAACGGGATAACGGGATAAAGAAAAAATGGGATAACAGAAAAACGGGATAACGGGAATAACGGGATAACGAAAAAACGGGATAACGGGGTGGCAGGATGAGGGGATAACGGGAAAACGTGATAACGGGTTAAAGACAAACAGGAGTAACAGGAAAAATGGGATAACGGGAAAATTTTCGGGAAAAAACATTTTAGGAACGGAAATTTGACAGGACAACTGTCGAGTCCGCTAGTATATATATATATATATATTATATATATATATATATATAATTATTGCAAGCTAAATAAAAATCTTATTTTCATAAACAAATGCATACATATCGTGAACTTTGATATCTACAAAACAAAATTCAGAAACAGTCTAGATTATCCATTCGTGATATTGAAATTTTCTCAAAATATTAATAACCGTATCTGCATTAGTTTACAACTTACAAACTCTTTCGAATAAAAAAATTCGATAAGAATAATAATATATCTTTGACAGCATATATATATATATATATATATATATATATTATTTTAGTAGCTGGGGGCCCACCAAATGAACGGGTCGCTCTTGAACCCGCATTTTCAGAATGGGCGAAGAGTATATTCCAGTGCAATGACATCATTCCATCAGTTCCGTCAAGCATGACGTAAAAAATTCTCAATATTTAGAAATTTGTATACCCTTTGAAACGTTTAGAGCCAATTATTCTTTCACTACGCAGAATCCCAAACGTATATTGCCTATATTGAAATGGCCTTTTTGTCCCCGGGGTTTCCTCTACTACCCCGCCCTTTTTCATTTAAAAAATTTTTGGGATTTCAAATCGTGAGCTTGGGGAGACTTGCAAGAAAAGGCAAAAAATAATAACAACTCGCTTTGAAGTTGATGAATATATTTTGTTTTTTTTTTATCAGGTTGTTATCGATAGAAAACCTGATAGCTTCAAAAAATTTTAATTTTCGTCAGGTTCAGGTGACGAAGTTGAATTTCCCGATCTGGTAGCTGCGAGACGGTAAACCGAAAATGAAGTGATTCCGGTTATATGGAAATATCTGCATATAATTTGAATCAGGAAAAACCTCGTATCTGAAAACTAGATATGTAAATTAGAAGGTTTTCATATAAACCTCTGCGTATTCTTATTCCATCCTCAGAGGAGAAAAAGGGGCGAAAGTTTTGAAGTAAAAGACGAGAAAAAATTTGGGTTTTTGGGGTTATCTGTCTGAATAAAAATCACAAATTTGGATTTTTTTTTTAAATTAACACTAAAAGGGTTTAAGTGAGGGTTGAAAGTATTGTAGGAGTACCGTTAGTTTTTTCCCGGTGGAGTTCATGGAAAATTATAATTATAGGTCTTTGTTACAAAAAACATAAAAAACGTGTTTCAGTGCCGAAATTTCCCTAAAGGGGAATAGTGGGTTAAAATTTTAGTTGTTTCGTTACTTTCGTTTGGATCATAAAATTATTCGTTAAAATGAAGACATAATATTTCAGTGTTCAGTGTATGGGTGGATAAACACCCCAAGTATGCAATGAAAATGAACGAATAGCACAGCAGTTCTTTGGAAAATATATTTTTTATTTACGAAATTAAAATAATTAATTAATTTTAAAAAAAAGATTAAAAAATAAAATGGAACCACATTAGTCAAAAAGGGCCCAAAGGCCGAAACGGGGAAAACAATTCCTTCAAGTTTGGAACGGAAATTTTAAAATTTCCCCCCTTAAAATTCAAATATAAAAATTTGATAATTTTATCCCGTTTCAAATGTTATTTGGGAAATATTTTAAAAACTTGTGCTAGAATTTTATCGTAAAAACTCTGAGATTTTCCCC